>JAOXYA010478954.1:0-16600 GCA_028565675.1 Sorex palustris | reverse complement strand
GTTACTGTGTTTGGCATATCGAATACGTCACGGGGAGCTTGCCAGGCTCTGCCGTGCGGGCGAGATACTCTCGGTATATTAATAAAATATTGATGTTAAATATTATTTAATATGCAATCCATATTCAAGTTCTCCCAATAATTCTTTTATGCCTCTTTTTTGTTCTTATTCCAGATTCCAATCAGAGCATTGAGTTATCTTGTATCTTGTATCTTTTAATCAAAACAATTGCACAATTATTCGCTTGTTTACATGACACTAACATTCCAGACTAGTTACTTTTCTAAGCATCTCTCAGTTAGCATTTGATTGTTTTCTCATGAGTAGATTCAGATTAAACATTTTTTGGTGGTCGACTGGTGGGAGGGAGGGCAAATTGAAGTAATGCTGTCCATTCTCAGTTACCAGGAGAAACCGTTTGTCTGTCTCAATCTTGGAACTTAATCAAGCCTACACTTGATTTAAGATGATGTTCATCAGATTCATCTATTGTTAATATGCTTTCCTTTTTAATGTTAAGTGATCCATGCAGGATACTCTGAGACTATTTCTTTATTTTATTTTTTTATTAGTGAAACAGCTGAGACTATTTTTTAGCAATTCTATCATTTGACTGCATAATTCCTTTACTATGCTGGTTACAAATGACAGCATAATCAAAACATCAAAAGAAGAAAAAAATACTATTGAATGAGAAAATAATCAGTTTTTAAAGTAAGAATATTGATTAGGGCTAGAACGATAGCACAGCGAGTAGGGCGTTTGCCTTGCATGTGGCTGACCCTAGCCGACTCCGGTTCAATTCTTCTGCCCCTCTTGGAGAGCCTGGCAAGCTACTGAGAGTATCGCGCCTGCATGGCAAAGCCTGGCAAGCTACCCATGATGTATTCAATATGCCAAACACAATAACAACAAGTCTCACAATAGAGATGTAACTGGTGCCCACTCAAGCAAATTGATGAACAACGGGAGTACAATGCTACAGTGCTAAGAATATTTATTATATATGGTCCCATTGTGGGAATATCTCACCTGTATACAACATACTTTGTAAAACTCCCATTGTAACAGTGATACTTTATTACTTGAAGGCAGAGAGCTATCCAGTGGCAAACAGAAATTCGACTAGACAAATTCTAAAACAGCTATAACACTAATAGTGACACTTTATGACAACAATGAAATGAAAATGGAGAGAAAACATGATTAGTAATTTCAGGAACCAAGAAAATTATTAGTTCACTGAACACTTCTAACTTAGAGTTGGCAAAGTTACTCTCTGAGTAAAGCAGATGACCTTCTTGAAAATGTAGTACAATTTTTAGAAATCAAGCATCATCATTTTATCTTTCTCTGTACATGGGATACATTATTTTTTCACACAATTTAGCACACTTAAAAAGAACAACATCATAGCATGTCTTCCCCCTACATTTTAAACTTTTGATTAACATAATTATTAATTGTCACAAACTATGTCAATGTGACCTCACTATAATAAACACTTCCCTCATATTGCAGAATATTTGGATTGTTTCAGAATTTAATCTATTGTAAATTACAGTTGGAAGAGCAGCTTTGCACAAAGAATCCATGGTTTTGATTTCTGTAGTTCATATTCTTTCCCAATTAATATATTGTTATACTAACATGTGATTTTATTCAATCATTATCTAAAACATTGATTTTCAGTTATATGTATACATATATAGGTAGTACTGTCCTCCCATTGTTCATCGACTTGCTCAAGCAGGCCTAGTAACGTCTCCATTGTAAGACTTGTTGTTACTGTGTTTGGCATATTGAATACGTCACGGGTAGCTTGCCAGGCTTTGCTGTGCGGGCGAGATTCTCTCGGTAGGTTGCCGAGCTCCCGAGAGAAGTGGAGGAATCGAACCTGGCTACGCTGTGTGGGCCGCATACAAGGCAAACACCCTACCGCTGTGCTATCGCTCCAGCCCTACTTATATATGTACATGTGCATATATACATCATATGTACATATATATACATATAGATTTATATACACACACATATATATATGCCTTGTTCATTGGTGCTCGAGGCTATCTCTGACTCTGCTCAGGAATGAACGAATGTACCCCGGAGGTTCTCAGAGGACTATATGTGGTATGAGGCTGAAACTGGGGTCAGGTGTATGTTAAGCTTCTACTTTATCTCTTATGTTATAGATCAAGCCCAGACTGTCAACTGTTTTTTTATACTTGCAGGCCAGCACAAGGCTGCAGATTGGCAGTGAATAGCTGCAGTGCAGACCAATAGTTCTCAGCTTTTCAATGCTGCACTGACACTGGCATACAGACAGGCAGTTGGAAACGACTGATCTTAAATATTCCAACTAGGGATCTAACTAGGTTCTTATTTTCTGGGTACCACTCAGATCCTCATTACTGATCCTGAAGCAGTGAGGACTCTAGAAAGTTTCTTCATCATGACTGTATTCTCCGCCTCCGTCATCATCTATTATGAATTAATCATGGCCCTTGAGAGAGATACATTCTCCAATTTGCCTTTGCAAATTCCGATGCAGTTACTAGGCGGATGTTCCGATATACTTCTTAAATAAGAAACATCACTGGAAAGTTTGTGTGGCTGCTGAGCTAACATGGCAAACCCTAAGGAGGCATCAGAGGAACTGCCTATGGGGAAATATACCTACAACAGTGGCATTTCAAAACACCAGATTTTAATGTTATAATGCTTCTAGAAGACTACAGCAATAGTTTATATTTTTGTTGCTCAACTTGGTACCTACTAACCACATGTAGTTTATTATAGACTAAGAAATGTATCTAATGTAACCAAGGAACTAAATTTTTAAAAAAATCTTTAAAAAATTTTAGTTAACTTAAATTGAATAGTGCCTTTCAGCTGATGACTTCTGTACTGGACAGTGCAGGTGGACAGAATAAATCGAGCAGTGTGTTGGCATATAAATGATCTTAACTATACTACTTATTTTCCAGGGAACTTCTAGTTTTGATGGACCTCGGGGGGTAACTGGAAACACTGGCTCTCGGGTAGGTACAACCAGACAGGCATGGGATGTATTCCCCTTGCTTTTAAGGCAGAAGGAGTTAGGAGTGGGTAAAAATGAACTTGTTTTCTTCTCTAAGGTTTTTATTTCTCTTCTTAGGGACTAAGAGGAAGACGAGGTCAGCCAGGGTTGAAGGTCAGTATTTTCCGGAAAGAATTGCTTCTTTTACCTGTAAGACTTGCAGGGGAGAGATGTATGGACCTTCCAAGAATGTAGGTCCTTGTACATTTCCATGGTTATCTTTTTGAAGCCTGGGATGTTTACGCACTTCTAGAGAAGTCTTCTTCCCTCAAATATACTATAATCATCTAGCCTCTAAAGAACCTAAACTACTAGAGGAGGAGTTTAAACTCTGAAATAATAAATTTTTCCATTCAAAAAAATGTGGGAATTTGTATGGATGCATAGGGTTTCACATAGTCATTGAGTATGGGAGATCGAATTCTTATGCCAGGGAGAATATGTGATCTGAGGATAGAATGAAAAAAAAATATCTCTGAAAGGAAATCATGCAGAGTTTGCGCATTTATTTAGCAGTGATCACTGCGCTGAACTTCTTTGTCACCACAGATAATCTATATTTATATATTCCCACTTATACTTTGCAGGTAGGGTGTTTGCCTTGCATGTGGCTGACCTGGGTTCAATTCTTCGGTCCCTCTCAGAGAGCCCGGCAAGCTACCAAGAGTATTCTTTGCTCACGGCAAAGCCTGGCAAGCTACCATTGTTGTATTCGATATGCCCAAAACTGTAACATCAAGTCTGACAATGGAGACATTACTGGTGCCCACTCTGGCAAATCAATGAAAGGGAGGACAGTGCTATAGTGCTATACTTTCCAGGAGTTTTGAGCATTTTCTGTTACCTGTATTTTCAGTGGTTGCATAAGAAAGGAAATGCAGGTTTTTACAGAGTGAACTTGCCTGTCAGAGGCCAGAGAGCTAGTAATTGGAGACAGTACTTAAAGCTGAGAATTATGATGTTCTTATGTGTTGTTGTAGTAATGGGGGATTATTTTATGGATTTCCAGTGCTATGCAGGATAATAGTGGTGTGATAGATATCTTTATCCCTGATCTTAAAAGAAAGATTTTAATTTTTTTTACACCATTGAGTATAATGTTAGCTGGCAATTTATTATATATAGACTTTATTATATTGAGGTAATAACCATTTTACTTCTATTTTGTTTAATTTTTATTAGAAGTGGGCATTTAATATTTTCAAAATATTTCTCTGCATCAAACCATATGATTTTTATGTTTTCTTTTTTTTGATGTGTTATATCACATTAACTGAGCCATCAATGAACCATCACTGCATGCCTAGAATAAATGCCACTTGATCATGGTTATTGATCCTTTAATATACATTATTGAAGTCCTTTCACCAAGATTTTTTCAAGGATATTTGAATCTATGTACATTAGGGAAATTAGTCATTTTCACTTTTAGTAATTTATTTGTCTGCTTTTGGCATAGGATACTGTTGATATCAAGGAAACTGTTAGGAAAATTTTATACATATTTTTGCAGAGTTTGAGAATAACAGGCAATAGGTTCTCTTTAAGCACTTGGTGGAACTCATTAGTAAACCCATTTGGGTTTGTTTCTGCCAATTCTTTCCACCTGCTCTTCCTAACTCCCAAGTCCAGGAGCACTTACTCACTTTCATGTCTCTGGTCTATTGCTATTTTTCTCAGTTTTCTGTTTTGATGTTTCCGACTGATTTCTTACATCTGCAGAAGAAAACAAGATTTCTCTTAATTTGATTTTCTCTTCACACACTTTCCCCCAATACATCGTTGTAATTCACTTTTTTATGATTTTTGATTGTGGTTTTTATTTATAAAGATTTATTTATAAATTTAGAGATCAATTTTGAACAGCAGAATGAAATGATAATAATTAGTAGAAATGTTTACCATTTATCTTGAGTAGTTAGACATGTTCAGATGCAGTAGTAATTTAATCTATACATTGATAAATTATGAATTAAATATTTTTTTCCTCTTTGAAAATATATGAATAATTTCTAGCCTAGTCAACATATGAGCAACATGAGAAGGAAGGCAGGTTGATTCATGAAATGTGCATTGTCTGTAATATTGGAAAACGGGTCACTGTCATTTCTATTGAAATATCAGTTTGAGGGGGAAATTGAAATATCAGTTTAAGGGATAATATCAGGTAGAACTTTTTGGTTTGTTTTTGTTTTGAGGCGATACCCAGCTGTGCTCAGGGTTTAATCCTAGTTCTACACTCAGGGATTACTCCTGTACTGTTTGTGAGACCATGGGGTGTAGGGGTTTGGTCCCAGAAGAAGCATTTTTAATAATTCACTTTTCCTATAGAATTAGCTTAATTTTTTAAGAAACAAGAAGGTCCTTAACTCAGTTCTTCATTGTTTTATATATCTTTGTTGTTGACAAGAGTATCGTGCTTCTTGTTATCTTCAAAGTACTAAGTTTCTTCGCGTGAGATAAGGATCATTAACATCAGAGAACGTTTAATCCATGTTTCTTGACAGAAAAGGATGAACTTTAAAAACCAGTTATTATTTAAATAGGGATTTCAGTTATATTTTTGTGAAGTATCTTTGCGTCCATCACTTACCTGAGAAGTGGAAGGAGAGGAGCAAAGACAAGGAAAGTCAGTAGAATCTGGTCTTACACTTTTCTCTGTAGAAGTGTAATGCTCACCCATTTCTTTTCCAATTTCATTTCCTCTGAGGACTAAGCACTGACAGTTGAATCTTCTTCCAGTAGCTTTCAAGTGGCAGTTTGCAGGGACAGCTTTTCTTGATAGTAACATGATGAATGCTTGATGAACTCTCTCTATTTTATTTATTTTAACAGGGTTTACGTGGAGCATCTGGTCAACAGGGTTACCAAGGAGAGCGTGGGCATCCAGGTCCACAGGTTGTATCAGTGAATTTTGTTTCAGGGTTAAAGGATATTTGTTTGAAATTTTATCCTAGATCCTGTGATAGGTATTTATATAAATTGAAATGGGTTTGGATCCATCTCTTTCAGGGTCTCAATAAATTTCTTTAGGCAAGTCAAAGCCCAACAGCTATTGTTTTATCAAGCTCTTACTATGTTCTATATATACCACTAAGCACATGTATTACTTTAAGTATCTAGCAGGGAGAGGAGTTACTGCTTTTTACAGAAAGAAATGAAGGTCCGTTGTCTAGATTCACAGAACTAGCAACTGATAGAGTTGGGCTGAAAGCATAGGAAATCCAGTTATATATCTGTGCATTGGGTTAATAATTTTAAAACTGTGTATTCAAATCAATCAAGTAACATTTTCTTTTTGGGGTGTGGAGTGCTTTTAGGGTCACAACTGGTGATGTTCAGGGGTCACTCTTGGCTCTGCACTCAGGAATCAATACTGGCGGTGCTCAGGGGACCAAATGGGATGCAGAGGATCCAACTTGGGTTGGCTGAGTGCAAGGCAAATGCCCTATCTGCTCCACTGTACTATCTCACTGATCCATCAAATAGCATTTCAATAAGTAAAATTATATTCGGTTTGTCTGAAAAAATCAGCAAAATACTAATATATGGAGCACTTTCTTACTAGGCCTGGGATCGTCAGGTCATATAAGGTCTTGTCCTCAAGAAGTTCAGCACTTTCTAAGTGGGGCTTGTAAACTATTTATTAATAACAGGAAATCTAAGCTTGTAAGCATAACTACAACCTATCATTCTGTAAACACTTCTGGGATATAATCTAAAGCTTTTTTTTGAAAACCAATTTTTTTCTAAGTATCTTCAAATGAAAAAGTATTTTTAATACAAATTTTACGGACACAATAAATAATTCTCCGTAATTTCAAAAATAGTAAGAGTATAATGCAATAATTTTAGGTTTCTGCTAGTTTTATTTGACAAAAAGGTGCTAGAGAAATAGTACAAATATAAATATTATTTAATTTATGGTAGACAATAATAACTGAACATAGGGTCAAATAATTGAAAGGTACATATTTTTAAACATTTTTTGATTCCTGGAATAATTAAAAGTTGGAATTGTCACCTCTGTTGTGTCTTTTATTGGAACTATACTGTATTTATGAATGTAAAGGGATCAAGTCATGTTAAGCAGGAAAAAGACAATATACTATCTCAGTTCTCTCCTTTCCAATGGGACATTCCTGTGACAGTTCACATAAATAGATGATTAAAGTATTCTATGTAGGATCAGAGAAGCCATGATCAATGCTTCTTATGGGAAAGCATTGCTGAGAAACCTGGAGAAAAATTAAAATGTCAAAAATCAGTAAACTCAAGTAGATTAAGAGGGGCGGGGAAATGATCACCTTTCCAATTAAATGCCCATATTATATGCTAAACTATTTAAATGCAGCTTTTATTAATAAAAACCAGAATGTTATATTTTGTTCTTAGCCTTTGTTTGTATAAGAAAATGTTGATTTTTGTTTTAAAAAGATCTTTGTATTCCATGTATCAGAAACTCTTCTCCTTTCCCTTTGAGAATTGAAAATTAGTTGGATGAATTAAAAGATAAGCATTTTAAACTTTAGTGTTCATTAGATTAAACTGTATCAGTAGTTAAAAACACAGACTTACAAACTGTACTTCCAGTGGGGTGACTTGCACTTTGATTCAAGTGACATAAATGAGATATTTATGGATTGAGTTCCTATCATTTGTGCTTCCATAAGCCTCCATGATGATATTTTAGTTATTTAGAATATGAACTAGTCTGGTTTAAAACTGGTCAAAAAATAGAAAACAATTGTTAAATATCATGGAAAAAAGGAATCTGGTTGACTTTCTGGATAGAAAACTTTTTAATTTTTTACTTTCATCTTTGGTTCAGGGACCAAGAGGAAGACAAGGACCACCAGGACACTTTGGAGAAAAGGGCTTGCTGGGGCCTCAGGTAGTGTGAAGACCCATCAGCTTATTAACAGTGCCTGACTCAAATGCCTGTGTGTTCCTGGCCAAATAGCATGAAGCTAATATTTTTTTTTCTGGGATCTGTGGTTATTAGGAGTTTCTAAAAGTATGTAACTCTATGCAATAGACATTGTAGCTCACTATGGTTTTCTATTCAAAAGTATATGCATGATTGGATTTGAGCCTAAGGGAATATAAGACAAGTTCATACTTCCCTATAAAGTAATAAAAAATATAGTCCTGCAAAAGGGATAAAAGTGAATAACTTACTCCTCACAAACACTTAAGAAAGCATTATTATACCAATTACATAAGATGAGGAAACTAGGGATGAAATGATTTACCATCTGGACTAAGTAGCTGGCCTTCAATTTTGGGCTTTCTAGCGCCTGACTACTTCCTACCCAATAGCTTAGTGGTTCACAGGGGGATTAAATCCTGTGAAGGGAGTGAGTGGCCATGAAGCTTCCTAAGGAAGAAAACATTTACATTGCCTGAAACTTGGGCAACCATGATAAGGGTCTCTAACTGGAGGAATTAATTTTTTTTTAATTTTGGGGCCACTCTCAGTGATTCTCAGAGGTTACTCCTGTCTCTGCTGTGCTTGGGGGACCATATGAACCTGGGTCAGCTGTGTGCAAGGCAAATGTCCTACTTGCAGTACTATTGCTTTGGCCCTTTTAACTGGAGATTCAAAGCTTAGTATGACTTAGTAGCCCTAATTGTGTCCTTACTCTCGCTTAGAAAAAAATCTAGCCCCCAAACTAACTGTTTCCTTTTTATGTTCAATAATCTTTTCTACTTGGAGCAGGTAAGGAATCCAAAATTTGCCTTTCCAATCTTTTAATCAAATGGTGTTTTTCCCTGTATCAGTCAGATGATTAGTCCAAATCTCTGTACTTGGTGTCTTGCATAGAATGCCTCCCACCCAACTCGCCCTCCCCAGGGAAATGTTAAATATGTATTATGCATTATATACTTTAAGGACATTTTTGTTGTACAAAACAACTGAAGGTGATTCATGGGTTTGTTACCAGTTTCAGACCATTTTCAGTAATAACAAACAGACAGCCACCTTTGTGGCCTTAAGTTGATTTTAGTCATAATCTTGTTGTAGGGGAATTTTGGACCTCCAGGGCCAAAGGGTTCAAATGGAAAACCTGGACCACAAGGAAAGAAGGTAAAAGAAAACATACTATTCCTTGATTAAAACTTGTTTTGTTGGTTTTTATTACTTTACTATTTTTACATGCAAATCTCTCAGTCTGTGTTCATTTCCAGAGGTGTCTGATATGAGTAATAATACTGCTGAGTGTCCATGAACTGGTAGCTAAATTGGTGAATATAGAAAAGTCAAAACGTGGGCCAGAAAGAGAGTACAGTGGGTAGGACATTTGCCTTGCACTCGGCCGACCCGGGTTCAATCCCTGGCATCTCATATGGTCCCCCAAGCACCTCCAGGAATAATTCCTCAACGCAGAGCCAGGAGTAACCCCTGAGCATTGCTGGGTGTGACCCAAAAAGAAGGAAAAAAGGGGCAAAACTTACATAGAGACATAGAGAAAGGGGCACAGATGATCACTTATAAAATCAAAAGACAAATTTATATACAAGCATGATTAAACACAAGTTTAGATTTATATATTCACATGTTGATAAAGCCATAATAAGGTAATATGAAATTCTAAAACTGGTTGTGTTGCTAATTTTCAGTACAAAAATGTTTACTGCATTTCTTAGTTACCTATATGTAACAAGTTTCCTGAACTTAGAGGAGAAAATAAATTTAATTTTTATTCTTTTTTTATAAAAGGGAGAGATTGGTGATGTGGGTGTAAAAGGCTCACAAGGCCAACGAGGACCAAGAGGACAATCTGTGAGTCTAAATTCTTTGGACATTTCAATGATATATTTATAAACAATGGATCATGATCACAAACAATGTCTAGTTTATATCAGTCATTACACACTTAATCCCCTATACCTCCCAACCTTCTTTCAACTGTGGACCACTAGATATTTTTTTACTAACATTCTAGTTTGTTATTTGTTTGTATATAACATAAAATTCTAATACAATGAGTTAAACTTTGGGTTATAAGTGTGTTCTGATGAATGCCACTGTTTTGAGTCTAAATAGATGAGTATTCTCAAACTCTTCATACATACAAAGAAAAAAATCTGAAGTTGTATAGGAGTTATTTTTCCTTTTCATATGTTGTTGAAGATGGAAGTGTCACTGAGCCTCTTTTGTCAAAGATGTTTTATAACAGTGGAGATTTTAGGAGTATGAGATACCAATAAAATATTTGATACAAGGAGACAAATAGAGCCAATAAGAGTCTAAGACTTTTAAGGGCATGGATGCATTTATCTGGAGCATAGGAATTATTTTTAGAGATTGATGGCTATGAAAGGTTACTTCATATGCTTTAAAGTATTTGACAAAACTAAGGCATTTTTATCTTAGTCATTGCTCAGAATAAGAGAGCAAGTTAGTTAAGTTATAACTGTTTTCATTTAACCACATTGTTGGAATTAGCCACAGCAGATGTACATATTCTTTTGCATCCTCCCAACTACAAGCAAATATTTTGGCAATCTTTTATCTTATTTTTCTTTCTTTCTGTTTTTAATGTTCTAAGATTTCCTTCTAAGGCCACAACAATAATATTTGTAGTTAAAACTTAATTAGATTTAGATGCAGGCATTATCAATTCATTAAAAAACACCCTAACAGGTTATGAACTCTTTATTACAGAAAGCTCAATATATATATAGAGAGAGACAGACAGACAGACAGAGACACTAAGATTATAATAGTATCATTAACATTTTCATAATTATTACTATCAACATTACCACCACTATGTCACCATCACCATTACCAATACCATATCACCATCACCACTTCCACTAATCACCACCACTTCTACTAACACCACCTTCACCATCAACACCATCATCATTGTCTCTATTACCATATCCATTAAGTACAACCACTTCTACCACCTTCACTATATCTCCCACCAACAATGCCACCACCCGCACCATCTTTATCTCTATCATCAGCACCAATATTGCCACCATTACTGCTTCCATTACTACTATACAGCCAATAACATCACTATAATAGTCACCATCAATAGAAGATTAATGATTATTTACCAAGTATTTTTTCTTTATTTATTAAGTATTTTCTCTGAGTTGAATTGAATTGTTGTGTTTCTCCCTTGTTAAATTTTTCCTTACTTTCCTCTGGGGAAAGAGATAGGGAATACTTCAGAAACTCTCCTAGGTATGAAGCAAGCAACTATTCCTTGCTTACTTCCTCTATACCTTTGCTGAAGGAAATTATGGGTGTGACATTGAATTTAATAAACATCATCTTTTTTTTTTCACGTTCATCAACCACCAACTGAAAAAATACTACAAAAGCTCCAAGAAGGAAAGTAGTTCTTCACAAACTACATTTTATAAAGAAAAATAAGACTGAAAAGTCTCTGATTATAGTTACTAAAAATATAGATTCATGTTTAAAAGCACATTCTTCCTTCTATGTATAATTTTTTATTCTTGTAAATACTCATTATGGTCACTGTCACTGTCCTCCCATTGTTCATCGATTTGCTAGAGCGGGCCCAGTAACATTGTGAGAATTGTTGTTACTGTGTTTGGCATATCGAATACGTCATGGGGAACTTGCCAGGCTTTGCCGTGTGTGTGTGGGGGGGGGTGAGATACTCTCGGTAGCTTGCTGGGCTCTCCAAGAGGGGCAGAGGAATCGAACTCGGGTTGACCATGTTGGCTGCATGCAAGGCAAACACCCTACCCACTGTGCTATCACCGCCCCTCTGGTGACAACCCCCCCCCCCCGTCACCTCACCCTCAGGTCTAGGACAGGACCCTCTGGTGACAAACCCCCCGTCACCTCACCCTCAGGTCTAGGACAGGCCCCTCTGGTGACAAACCCCCCAATCACCTCACCCTCAGGTCTAGGACAGGCTCCTCTGGTGACAAACCCCCTGTGACCTCACCCTCAGGTCTAGGACAGGCCCCTCTGGTGACAACCCCCCACTCCCCAATCACCTCATCCTTAAATCTAGGTCAGGCCCCTCTGGTGACAAATCCCCCGTCACCTCATCCTTATGTCTAGGACAGGCCCCACTGGTAACCGGGTGTCAGCTGCTTAGAACCTATTGATGTGGGGAGCTTTTATTTCAAAAAGACCTTTTTGTTGTTGTTGTTCATGTGTTTGTTTGATTTTGGACCCACACCCAACAGCGCTCAGGGCTGAGGATAGAGCCAGGAGTCAGGCACTGGGGACCCTCTGGGGAGGTCAGGGATCGAACTCAGGTTAGCCGTGTGCAAGGCAAATGCCCGCCTGCTGGACCATCTCTCCGGCCCTCGGGAAGACCTCTTCTATTGGAAGCGAGGGGTCATCTCTCTCCCTCTCTCTGTGTCTCTGAGACTGCACTTGAGGGCGCCATTTTGTCTGACACTGCAGAATCTAGCAGGACCCGGGAAGTTATTTGTCGAGCCGGAGCGATGGGACAGTGGAGAGGGTGCTTGCCTGGCATGCCACCAACCCCAGAACCCCTCCAGGAGAGACCCCTGAGCATGGCCAGAGAGGGCCCCAAACCAGTCAGAAAAGGGGAATTCTTTGTAGAAACGCCAAACGCAGTGAACTCCCACCCCAGGTCCGTCCCTTGGCCTGTGCCCCTAGGAATCGGCCTCACGAAAGTAGAACATTCAGGAAGTGTTGCTTTTCTCCTTGGCCCCAGAAGTTGTGCGAATGGGAACCTTTCTGTTTTCTGAGAACTAGGCCCCCCGGGAAAGGGAGCTGAGACAGGGCTTCAAGGAGCCCTTCATGGAGGCCCATCGTGAAGTACACAGCTACTCTCTACTGTGTCCCACCCAGATTCTGCCAAGCCCTGGGCCGAAAGGACGTCGGTCATTCCTTCCCTCAGGCCCCTGCACCCAGGTCCAGAGCAGAGCTCTTGACTCGGGGTCCCCTGAGGGCCGTGACGCCTTTCCTCAGAGAAGTCTCTCTCTGGTACAGGGTTTGTCCGTGCAGGAAGAGCGCAGGGGTAACCCAGCCCGAGGGTGGAGGCACCTTTAGATCTCGGACAACCTCCCCGCTCCCCCGTCCCGGCTTAGGAAACGCTGGTCCGGATTCCCAGGGGAGTTTGTGGCGTTTGTGGGACTGGGGAAGGTGACTGGGGCCTGGTCAGTTCCATCGGCTTTCTCGGGCTTTTGCCTCCATTTCCCTTTTGCCTCTCCCGATCTCTCTCCCACCACGGTTCCTTCTTTCTCTGAGGCCCGTTGTCCACTTCTCCTATCTTGCAACTCCTTTGTGCAAGGCTAAGCTGCCTTTCCGGGGCCTTTCCCAGGCTGGGGTGGACTCAAGGCCCTTTTCCGGGACTGGAGCGATAGCACAGCGGGTAGGGCGTTGGCTTTGCACTCGGCCGACCAGGGTTTGATTCTCAGCATCCCATGGGGTCCCCTGAGCACTGCCAGGAGTAATTCCTGAGTGCAGGAGGAACCCCTGTGCATCGCCGGGTGTGACCCAAAAATAGAGGGGGAAAAAAAGACCCCCGAGATAACTCCCCCCACCCGCCCCACGGCCCAACCATCGCCAATGGGGGTCCCGTTCTGGGATATGAGCTACTCAAAAGAATTTTGTGAAGTCTCTGACCCCTCAATGGGCCCAACTGTGGCAGAAGATGAGAAAAAGGTGAGCGAGGGTCGCCAGGACTTCGAGCAGAGTCGGGGGAGACTTTGGAACATTCCAGAATCGGAGGCGCCTCCCAAGCCCCGGCACACAGGGGCATGCCGTCTGTCCTACCTTGGTGCTGTGTCTGTCTCCTCTGCCTGGTGTCTGGCACAGGTGGCCCCTTCTGAGTGCTGGCAGCTCGGGCCCCCACGGAGCAGTGTGCTTGTCACTTCTGAAGAGATACCGAGTGACAGGAAGCCCGTGTCAGCAACGCTCCCCCACACTCAGGGCCTGGGCCAGCTCCCCGCCTCAGTCCCAGCCTCCACCGCGTCACCACCTGGGGCTGGGGTCCCCACGCTCCGCCTCACGAGGTAGCTATCAAAGCGAAAATGCCAAAGTCAAGCGAAAAAGCAGAACCCGGCCAGAGTTTGAGAGTGTCACCACATCTCTTTTCAGAACCAGCTAAAAGACTGTTTCAGCAAAACTGCCGTCGGGCCTGACTCTCAGGGAAAGAAGTGGAGGAGGCCTGAGAACAGAGGAGTCCCCCGAAACAGTGAGCACCTCGGGCCAGAACCACAGTCCAGCGGGGAGGGCATTTGCCTTGCCCACACCCAAACCGGGCTCCATCCCATATGGTCCCCCGAGCGTTGCCAGGAGTAATTCCTGAGTGCAGAGTCTTGAGCGGGTGTGACCCAAAAAGTCAAAAAAGGGGCTGGAGCAATAGCACTGCGGGGAGGGTTTTTGCCTTGTACGTGGCCGACCGAGGTTCGATTCCCAACATCCCATATAGACCCCTGAGCACTGCCAGGAGGATTCCTGAGTTTATGAGCCAGGAGTAATCCCCATGCATTGCCGGGTGTGACCCAAAAAGCAAAACAAACAAACAAACAAATACCACAGTGATCTTCAGGGCCCTGGTGCTTCTGGTGTGACCTGGTATGACCCAGCCCGGGCCATCAGGGACAGTCAGCTCTGCATGCAGAAAGATGGAGACTAGGGCTGGAGCGATAGCACAGTGGGTAGGGTGTTTGTCTTGGATGCGGCCGACCCGGGTTTGATCCCCAGCATCCCATAGGGTACCCTGAGCACCGCCAGGAGTAATTCCTGAGTGCAGAGCCAGGAGTAACCCCTGAGCATGGCCGGGTGTGACACAAAAACCAACAAGAAAAAAAAAAGAAAGAAAGAAAGAAAGATGGAGGCCATGCACCAGGCCATTTTTTTTTTCCTGGTCCTTCCTTTCTAGCCACCCCTACAAGGGCTCATTGGGTGTTTATCTGCAACAATATTTAGACATCAGGGTCAGAACCATAGTAAAGCAGGGAGAGCGCCTGTCTTGCACCCGGTCAACCCTGATGCAGTCCTCAGCCTGTGTGGTCCCCTGAAGCCACCAAGAGTGATCCCTGAGCGCCACTGGGTGTGGCCCCCAAACAAAAAACTGAAATAGAATAAAAGAAGAGGAGCTGGAGCGATAGCGCAGTGGGCAGGGCGTTTGCCTTGCACACGATTGACCAGGGTTCAATTCCCAGCATCCCATAGGGTCCCCCAAGCACCGCCAGGAGTAATTCCTGAGTGCAGAGCCAGGAGGAACCCCTGAGCATCAGCAGTGTAGCCCAAAACCTCGCCCCACCCAAAATGAATAAAGTAAAATCTCTCAGTAGGTGGACTTCGCTATCCCTAGATAATTTTTTTGGGGGGGGCAGGGCTTTGGGAGGGGGGGTCCCTCCAGAAATGCTCAGCACTTGCTCCTAGATCTGTTCTCCAGGATCACTCCTCGAAAGGCTCAGAGGACCCCATGTGGTGCCGGGGATCAAACCTGGGTCAGCTGCATGCAAGGCGTGCGTCCTACCCACCCACCCCCTGGGTTATCCCTGTGGCCCAACAACTCCTCTTTCTGTGCTTTACAAAGTTATTCATAATATTGTAGCAACATTCCCATCACCAGTGTCAACGGCCACAGCTGCCAACACTCAGGGGTTCCTTCTGGCTCTGCACACAGGAATTACTCCTGACAGTGCTTGAGGGACCATTTGGGATGCCGGGGATCGAACCCGGGCTGGCTTAGGTTGGCCACATGCAAGGCAAGGGCCTTCCCCGCTGTGCTATCTCTCAGGCCCATGCCTCTCACTCTTCGGTCAGATGTTTCTGCTTGGGACTTCCGCTTGCACCAGAGTACTAAGTGCTACCTACATCTCTTTTCTCGACAGTATGCTCACTTCAAGGGTTGAGATTTAATAAAACTAATATTTACGAGGGGCCAGGGAGCTAGGACAGTGGGTAAGATGCTGGCCTGGCATGCGACAGACCTGGATTAAGTTCCCGGCATCCCATAACACTTAGGGCTTCATCAAGGACATTCTTGCAGGGTGTGACTGCTTCTGGGGGTGTCTCTGGGGACCATGTGAGGCTGGGGATCAAATTCAGGCCTCTTATGTTTCATTCGGGGGCACCCCAGAGGGGGCGAGTGAGGCCCCTCTCCATCCCAAAGGACCCAGCCGTGGCTACCGAAAACCTCCAGAACTCAACCGCCACCATGATCCGGCCAAGCCTCACCCATGAGTGAAACTGTTTCTGAACATTTCATGCCTCACACCACTCATTTTCCAAGAGTACTGCACCGCATTTGATGGGGTTTAGAGTAGAAGGCAACCAATCTTAGAGGGAAATATATTTTTATACACATATATATTGGCTGCCGGAGCCCTGGTCAGGGCGGGGAGGAAAGCTCAACCCGCTCCCCTCCAAGGGGTCCCAGCAGAGAGGACAGTCAGGCGCGGGGGCAGGAGACCGCACTCTTCTCTTCCGGGAACTGGTTTTTACAGTCTCTGAGTCTTGGCCGTTGATGGGATTACACAGCGCCAGGGGGCCAGTTGGTGGGTGTGACCCCCGCCTACTGG
>JAOXYA010478948.1:0-16600 GCA_028565675.1 Sorex palustris | reverse complement strand
TCTGCCGTGTGGGCGAGATACTCTCGGTAGCTTGCCGGGCTCTCCGAGAGGGGCGGAGAATCGAACTCGGGTCGGCCGTGTTGGCCCCTTGTAAGGCAAAAGCCCTACCGCTGTGCTATCGCTTTTTGTTATAATATTTTCAAAAGCATTAAGATATCCAGAAATTATATTAGTGTTCCTAGTATTTGTTACATAAAAGGGACGATGTGATAAAAATTAAATTTTGTTTCTAAATCGTTTGATATACTTGAAAAGAGTCTTGCTTTGGTTCGGTTTTGGGTCATACCCGGTAGTGTTCAGGGCCAACAGTCAGGGGTTCTCTGACATTAGTTGGGGAGCCATGTTTGGGGATCAAATCCAAGCCTTTGCAGGGCTGGAGAGATAGCACAGCGGGTAAGGCGTTTGCCTTGCACGCGACCGTCCCGAGTTCAATTTCCAGCATCCCGTATGGTCTTCCAAGCACTGCCAGGAGTAACCCCTGAGCATCGCCAGGTGTGACCCCCCCCAAAAAAACCAACAAATCCAAGCCTTTGCAAATAGTTTTTTTAAATGCAAGAGTGTCTGTATTTTATTTGTTTATGCATGCAGCTGACCCGGGGTTTGATTCCTCTGTCCCACTTGAAGAGCCCGGCAAGCTACCGAGAGTATCCCACCCACATGGCAGAGCCTGGCAAGGTCCCCATGACGTTTTTGATATGCCAAAAACAGTAACAAAAAGTCTCACAATGGAGACGTTACTGGTGCCCTCTCCAGCAAATCCATGAACAACGGGAGGACAGTGCTACAGTGCAGTGCTAGTCTTTTAATTTTTGCTTATTTTTTTCTTTAAAAAATCATCTGTATTTTAATACCTGAATTATTTCTGCAATAGTGTGATACTTTTTCTAAGTGCTTTATGGGAGGTCAGTACTTAACCAGCTTGTATGAGATACTGGATTTTTCTTACTTTCTTTGCTAAGAGGTTTTTTTTTTTAAGGTTTTGGACACACTGGATATGCTCAGGATTTACTCCTGCCTTTGTGCTCAGGAGTAATTCCTGGAGTGACTCGGGACTTTTGGGGGTTCTGGGGCTTAAAAGGAGGTCAGCCACGTGCAAAACCAGTACCCCACTCACTGTACTACTTCTCCAGCCCATGCAAGGAAATTCTTTCCACAGCCTGCAGATCACAGTTATCCATTTTCTTTCTACAGATTGATCCTTATAGTATATTTAAATTCAGAATGTCTTGCATTTTTTTTCTTTTTGAGGCACACCCGGAGATGCACAGGGGTCACTCCTGGCTGATGAACTCAGGAATTACTCCTGGAGGTGCTCGGGGGACCATATGGGATGCTGGGAATCGAACCCAGGTCAGCTGCGTGCAAGGCAAATGCCCTACCCGCTGTGCTATCACTTCAGCCCCTTTTTTGGTTTTTGAATTTTCGGTTTGGGGGCCACACCAGCGATGCTCAGCAATCACTCCTGCCTCTGCACTCAGGAATTGCTTCTGGCGGTGCTCAAGGGGGCCAGATGGGGTGCCGGGGATCGAACCCAGGTGCAGACGAGCACCCTCCCCGCTGTGCTCTCCCCATACCCTTCTGCATCTACTCTAGAAGGATCCAGCAGCAGGTTCTAGGGATCCCGGGGCTGTGCTTTGTGTGTCTGGAGCCCGGCCGGGCAGGGTGGTCCCTCTGGGTCAGCTGGGAATCTGCGTGTGGGGGGTGCTCTGGTGCCTGTATTTCTTTTGGTCACTGTGATCTGTGGACATGTTCCGTGGGAAGCCGGGAAGAGGCAGGATGCGAGCTCTTCTTTAGAGAGGGAGCGAAAGCCCTGCAGGGCTGAGAGCTCCTAGCAAGGCCCAGGTAGGCAGGACAGAGCTCCTTGCCCGGTTGGGTAACACCGTCAGATTCCCTGGCTCGAGCTGCCTGTGTTTCTTCCGCTCCCGGCCCGGAAGCCCATCGGGATGCCCAGAGCACTGTCTCCCTCTGCAGACTCGAGAACAATTGCAACTTCGATTACCTGGAGCTCTACGACGGGCCCTACCACAGCTCGCCCCTGCTGGCCCGCGTCTGCAACGGGAACAAGGGCACCTACACCTCCTCGTCCAACTTCATGTCTGTCCGCTTCGTGAGCGACGGCAGCGTCTCCCACAAGGGCTTCCTGGCCAGCTACTACTCCAGCCCCTCCAACCAGAGCACCGGTGCGTGAGCACACCCCGGGGTGGGGGTGGGGGCAGGAACCCTGCAGCCAGGGCCGTCCTGGTACCAGCCAAGAGCCAGGGGACCTAGAACTGGCTGACAGCCGACGGTCCACAGCTGCTGAGTGGCCGTGTGGGGTGATGACAGGATCTGGGGTGGCCATTGGACTTGAACCCAGTGGCCTCCTGCACCAGGACGAGGGCCTGAGGCCTGGCCACCCCCTGGAAGAGAGATAGGGTGGTCACCAGCCCCCCCAAGGAGGCCGAGGAGCAGGGCAGGGCAGTACCCAGCTTTCACAAACCCGGGTTTTTGATTTTTTTTTTTGTTTTTGCTTTTTGAGTCACACCCAGCAATGCACAAGGGTTGCTCCTGGCTCTGCACTCAGGGATCACTCCTGGCGGTGCTCAGGGGACCATGTGGGATGCTGGGAATCGAATCGGGTCGGCCGCGTGCAAGGCAAACACCCTACCCTCTGTGCTATTGCTCCAGCCCCATGAAGATAAAGGGATTTGTTTTTTGTTTTTTTGTTTTTTCTTTTTGGGTCACACCTGGCCATGCACCAGGGTTCCTCCTGGCTCTGCACTCAGGAATCACCCCTGGCGGTGCTCGGGGGACCATATGGGATGCTGGGAATCGAACCCGGGTCGGCCCTGGGCAAGGCAAACGCCCTCCCCGCTGTGCTGTCGCTCCAGACCCTCACCCTGGTTTTAAGGCCTCATCTGCTCCAGGACGTTATTTCAGTCTGCCCCTGCCCCCATTCCCCTGGGTTAGACCCTGGCTTCTTGCCTTTCTGGAGCAATGCTCCTGGGTCCAGCACACCCCAACTCTGTCCCCTCCCCACCCCACCCCGATTTCTCCCCGGGAGGGACCCGGGTCCTGGTGGAGAGTTAGGATCAAGGTCTCCCAGGACTGTGCCGCTGACTGAGGGCCCTCCCCGTCCCACAGACCTGCTCTGCCAGCCGGACTACATGGAAGCCTCAGTGAGCAGGAAGCTCCTGGCATCCCTGCGCTACTCCCCCTCAGACCTGGTCATCCCCGGCTGGGCCCACAACTCCCATTGTCGGTCCCGGCTCACGCCGAGCCACGTGGTCTTCACGATCCCCTACACAGGCTGTGGCACCACCAAGGAGGTAAGAGACCCCCGTCCGGCCTCCTGGGCCTCCATCCTTCCCACCATGCGCTCTCCCCGCCCCACCCTGTCACTTGCTGTCTCTGGGGGTCACCCCGGGTCCCACATCCACCCACGCCGGCTCAGGGGTTGGCTGGGCTCTGACCCGAGAGGTGGGCCAGTGCTGGGGTGGGCCTCGGGTCTTCCCTCCCAGGGGACTGCTCCTGCCCTCCCCCTGGGCTCCTGGATGCAGCCTGTCCTGCAACTCCAGCGCCTCCGGAACCCGGTGCAGGTTCGGGTGTAAGTAGGTCCGCCGTGTCCGACGCCCTGCAGGTGGACAATGACACCATCATCTACTCCAACTTCCTGAAAGCCACGGTGTCCAACGGCATCATCACCCGGAAGAAGGACCTGCACATCCACCTGCGTTGCAAGATGCTGCAGGACACGTGGGTGAACGACATCATGTTCGTCACCAACGACACGGTCGAGGTGCAGGAAGTGCAGTACCGGAACTTCGACGTGAACATCTCCTTCTACACCTCCGCCTCCTTCGCGCATCCTGTCACCAGCAGCCCCTACTACGTGGACCTGGACCAGGCCTTGTACGTGCAGGCGAAGATCATGCACAACGACTCCGCCCTGGCCCTGTTCGTGGACACCTGCGTGGCCTCACCCGACGCCCACGACTTCACCTCCGTCTCTTACGATCTGGTCCGGAACGGGTAAGGGGCATCCTGCCGGACACGGTGACTCTGGGCGCCCCGGGAACCGAGCCTGTGGGTCACACTCAGTGTCAGAGCCAGCCAGGGCATGGCCACGGGTGAAAGCTGGCCAGCTGGGTGTCTGGGCTCCCTCTGCCAGGCGCCCCCTGGGTCGGCTGGGGCTGGGGAGAGGGAACCAGGCTGAGGGGAGTCAGGCTGAGGGGAAGGACCCCAAGGCCAGCCAGTGTGCGTCAGCCCACAGCCCTGCCGAGCAGACACATGTCCCCTGGCCTGGCGCTGACGCCCGGGAAGGGAGAGGCAGGTTCCCGTTAGCCCTGGGCTGGTGGCTCTGGCCGCTCCCTGTGTCCCTGCGTCTCCCGGGGTGAGAACACGGCTGGGTCGTCTCCGCAGGTGCTGGAAGGACGAGACCTTCAAGACGCTGGCCCACCCGGAGCCCAGCATCGCCCGCTTCCAGTTCAGCTCCTTCCACTTCCTGAAGCGCTTCCCGGCCGTCTTCCTGCGCTGCAAGATGGTGGTGTGCCGAGCCAACGACTACTCCTCGCGCTGCTACCGGGGCTGCGTGGTGCGCTCCAAGCGGGACCTGAGCCCTGAGCTGGAGAAGGTGGACGTCGTCCTGGGCCCCATCCAGCTGCAGCACCCCCACGCCGGGACCAGGAGCCCGGGTAGGTGGCGGCGGCTGCCGGCCCGACCTGTGACCCAGTCAGAGTCACCCCTTGACTGAGCTCTGCCCGGTGATGCAGTTTCCCACACTGTGCTTGGCTCCTTCTGCCTCGGCCTCTCGGTGATGCAGTTTCCCGCACTGCACTTGGCTCCTTCTGCCTCGGCCTCTCGGTGATGCAGTTCCCCGCACTGTGCATGACTCCTTCTTCCTCGGCCTCTCAGTGATGCAGTTTCCCACACTGCACCTGGCTCCTTCTGCCTCGGCCTCTCGGTGTTGCAGTTTTCAGCACTGCGCTTGGCTCCCTCTGCCTCGGCCTCCCTGACTGAATGCCCCCTTTGTCTCCCCAGGTTCCTCCTAATCCCCCCTAGGCCCGTGCAGGGCCAAGGCACAGGAGCGGCACCCAGGGAACCCTCCACGTTGCTGCCATCTCCGTGGGTGTCTTCCTGGTCATGATCCTGAGGCCTCCCTCAGCCTGGGCAAGAGCAGCCGCATCCCCGGAGGCCACTCAGGTCATCAGGATGTGACCCGGGAAGAGTACCCAGTGCTCAGGCTGCCCCGTCCCTATGAGGGAGGACGAAAGGAGCCCCGACACCCCTACCCACTCGGTGCCCTTGTCCCTGGCTCAGGGGCTGGGGTGGACGAGGGTGCGGGAAGGGGAATGGAGCCCCCAGAAGCGTAGGTTGGAGAGCAGCGCAAGGGGTTCCCAGTTTCTGGGGTGCCTGGCCCTGCTGACCTTTTACTACCTGACCCCTGAGTGTCCATCCCCGCCCCGCCTATTCTGAAAAATAAAGAACTATTTTCACAGCACAGTTGGTGTGTTTTGTTTCTGGGGCTCCCCAGATACCAGTTCCCTTCCAGGCACACAAGTAAGGAGTCACGAGGAAAGGGAAGGCCAGGAGCTCTGCCCTGTGGCTGGTAGAATTTTCCAGAGACAACACACTCTCCTGGGACCTTGACATGTTTTTCGCTCAGCCTACAAACAGCCCTTTCGGATGGAAAAGGGAACCCTCCTCCTCCCTCCAAGAATCTTTCCAAAATCATCTTTTAGCAAGTCACCAGGTTGCCACCAATTTCCTCCTGAGCACTACCACTGTTTGTGGGCGGCCTGCGAGGGGCTTGGACCAGAGCATTGGTCTGGTGTGGTCCAATGGTCACATTTCACAAGAGAAGGAAAACTTCTGTCCTCAGAGCCTGCCCTGTGCGTGGTTCTCTGTGCTCTTGGCTCCATTTCCAAGAGCATATGTCGGGGTGGGTTGGCTCCTAGCTGAGCTAGGCTTTGTCTGGCTCCTGGGGGTGTCAGAGCCAGAAGCCCCCCCTCTCCAGGCCGGCTCCCACTCCCACTCCTGGGCCGCGTCTTCCTCCAGGAAGAAAGTTGCGTGGTTTTGAGGCCCAGCTGCTAAGCCCTCTGACTAGGCGCTTCTCACACACAGTGTCTGTGAGCCGGCCTCTCCTTGCTTCTCCCTAAGAAGGAGCATTGCCCTGTCTCCACGTACTCTGTACGAGACCAACTCCCCTGCCTCCCAGTTGATGGAACGCTGAAAAGAATCCATTGCTCTTATTGTTCCATTGCAAGGCACAGGAGTAACTTCTAGGTCCTTTGAGCAAAACCCTGAGCTTCATATTCCGGCAGCTGTGTTTTTGCAGCTCAGAGGAATAGCTTCCTCCCGTGTGCTGTGCACAGCTGCCCCCACAGAGGGCAGACCCCCTTTGCTGGCCTTGGACTCCTGAAATTTGCAGGGAGAGATTCTAGGGGGATTGGGTGCCGGGGAGCAAGGCTGCACAGGCACCCATCAGCAGGGGGCGCCAAGAAGCACAGGCCAGAGCAGGGTGGACCCCGCTCTCGGGAGGCGGTGGCTGGACCAGTCCTTCCAGGAGGTCCCTTATCCTGCCGGACACCTGTGCCATCTGCCTGGCCTGCACTGGGTCCCACCAGCCAGGCCCCCTCCCCAGCTTGCTGTTGCTTCTCTGAGTGGAGGCATGACTGGGGGGGGTGGGGGCAGGGGGTCACACACACCTCAGTGGCGATGCTCCACACAGCTGGTTGGGAGACACCAGTGATCACTTGGTCATGTTGGGAGACACCAGTGACCAGACACTCGGCCATGGCTCTGGGGATGCCAGATGATGGTCGCAAAGAAACACACACACACACACACACACACACACACACACACACACACACACTGGCAGGCAGCAGGTACAGGAGGAAGAGCAGAAGGCTGGGGTATGGGGTATTTCACCAGTCAATCAGCAGAGACTGGGACATTCAACCAGCCAATCAGCAGTGACTAGGGCATTCTGCCAGCCAATCAGCAGTGACTGGGACATTCTACCAGCCAATCAGCAGTGACCGGGGCATTCTACCAGCCAATCCGCAAGGGATAGGGCATTCCGCCAGCCAATCAGCAGGCACCTTACGGGGTAAAGTCCTGACCGTTTCCTACTCTATGCCTATGTTGCCCTCTACATCTAGAAGACTCTAAAATGTTTTACTCTTATATTTTTTTATTGGTGCATGTTTGCATATATATATTTTTTATCCACTCAACTCTTTCCTGGATGTACATTTGTAACCCTTTCATAGTGAAAGACCTGAAACGTTTTTCCCAGTGGACTGTCCCAACTTTGGGGTGCATTGTTAGGGGGATGCTTTCATGTGATCAGTGGCAGGATCCGACTCCAGACTATCCCACAAGACCAGGGCTCCCCCCAGCGAGCCCCCCTGGCCCTGCCATCTTGCCCTGGAACTTGGTCTCTGGCTTCTGGATGCCGAGACCCTTGGGTCTGTCCAGCAGACCGTGGTAGAGGCAAGAAGGCAGGAAGTGGTGACAAACTGAAAATGCCCCGTGAAGGAGTCTGACCCAGACTGGCCACAAGGGACTGCCTCGGGGACGCTGTGGGCAAACCCAGAGTAACTATGTTACTGCTCCTCCCTATGGGAGCACGGGGAGGGGTAGGGGGTCGCCTACGGGTTGGCTCCGTCATGTCTGTCAATAAAGCCTGGGAGGGCCAGAGAAGACCTGCAGCCCCTGCTCAGGGAGGGTGGGCACTGCCGAGACCTTCCAGCTGTCTTTTCTCTCTCTCCTTTTTCCTTCCCTCCCCTCTCCTCCCCTCACTCCTCCTCTTCCCCTCCTCACCCCTCCCTTCCCTTTCTCTTCCCTTCCCTCCCCTTCCCTTTTTCGGGAGTTGGAGCCCCATCCAGCAGTGCTCAGGGCTTGCTCCTGGTTCTGTGCTCACTCCTGGCAGGACTCGGGAACCATGTGGGGTTGGAAACCCGGCTTGGCTGAGTACGAGACAAGCGCGCTCCTGCTAACCTACCGCTTAGGCCCAGATTCTCTAAGGTCCTGCAGTGACTTTCTTTCGACCAAGGAAATGGGTGTCTCCCTGCCAGAGACCTAAGTCCCAAATGGGGGCATCGCTGGAACCCTGATTCCCGACAGGTCCTGGAAGAGCACTAAGAAATGATGAGAAAATCGCACTATTGAGGCAAGGCCAGGATCCAGCTGGACCCCCTCCAGCAGGGAAGGCTGAGTGTGGGCAGAGCCTGGGTCTCTGGGGGGCCTTTGTAGGGGTTTCCATCTCTTGCACACATGGGCCACTTAGCGCAGCCTGCCAGCGTGTGAACGTGTGCACAGATGCGGGTGTCTGAGCTGGTGACATATACCATGTTGTGTGTGTGGGTTTGTGTGAGTGTGGACATGCACGTGTGTGTGGCGTGCAGGTGTGTAGCACGCAGACACACGCTCCCCACTCTGACTCCCACTGACACGGTGGCGGTTCCAGCTGCACTGGCTGCCTGGGCAGTGGTCTTGGCCCCCGCCCCAGAGAGGAGCCCCTGGGCTCGCAGCCCTGCTGACCTCGTAACCTACCGTGTGCACTGGCCTTAGACACAGTGACCAGGGTGGAATGGGAGAGGGAGGCCGAGTGAGAGAGAGGGAGGCCGGGTGAGGACGAGGGAGGCCAGGTGAGGGCGAGGGAGGCCAGGCATGTGCAAGCATGACCCGGGGAACCGAGTCGGGTTGGAATCCTCGCACTGAGTCTCTTCCGGGTCCCGGCAGTCCGGGAGGGCAGGGCCTAGTGCAGCAGGGGTGCAGCCCGGCATTCTGTGCCCGGGGGTTTCGACCACTTTAATGAAAGCCCAGCTGCTGGGGGGCCACATGCAGGCACCTCTCCTCCTGCAGGCCACCGACCCGCGCTGGCTGTCCAACGCGCATCCCCCAGGCCGTGAAGCTCCGCGCCATCAGCAGCAGGTCCCCAGGGAAGTCAGCGGCAGCCAGGCGGTTCCGGTGCGCGAGGCCGGTGCTGCGAGGCGGGCAGGGTCCCTCTGCCCTGTGCCGGGTGCCCGGGCCCATGGGTGGCTCCTCGGTCTTGCAGGCGGCAGCGTCCAGCTGGGTCGACTTCCTCGGGCCACCACCGCCGGGGAGCAGCTCGGTCCCTCCTTCCTCCCAGCTCTGGCCTCGGGCCACTATGCTCAGGCTGTCCTCCGGCCACATCCCCGGCCCCCCGAGCCCCTCGGAGCTGTGCCCCCAGGACAGGGTCCGGCTGGGCAGCCCCCGGGCCCGCCGCGTGCGCTCCACGTGCCGGGACGCCGTGGCCCGCTCACGCGGGGGCATCTGCAGCTGCCCGCAGGGGACATGCACCCGGGCGGTCCAGGCCCTGGGTAGGCGCACGCAGGGCACCGACGACATGCCCGGGCACCGCAGCTCCTGGGCCGGGGCCCACGAGGACAGTGGCAGCTTCCGAATCTCCTTCTGCTCCTCCCTGTGCTTCTGCGTCAGGAACTGCCGGGCCGCCAGGCTCTGGGCGCCGCCTAGACGCTGGGGCGTGATGGGGGCAATTATGTTCCCGGCATGGGGGTGGGGTGGGGGGAGTGGGGTGGGGGTTGGGCAGCCCCTGCTTGGGCAGGGACAGAGGGTGGGCCTGGGGGTCGGGCCAGTCCAGCCTCATGTCCACCTCGCCCGGACCTGAACTGGAAGGCTGCTGGTGCCGTGAGGGCATCACTGTGGGCCTCTGGGACAAGTCCCCAGAACCAACCTCGAACCCTGGCCTCACACACAGTCTCCCACAGTCCCGAGCCCAGCCAGGAGTAAGACCCGAGTGCCGTGCCCCTGGGGGTGACCCCCAAATCCAACCCCTCTCCCGAAAGGCAAGGGCCCCGTGGTCCTTTGTGATCACTAAGATTCCCCGCCCCCCGCCCCCCACCGGTGACTTGGAAGTCGGAGGGGTTTGCCCTCTGGGGTGCGCCCACCCCTGGGGCTGGGACCCTCAGCAGTCCTGGGCTCCTCCCGGGGGGGGGGGCGGCACTCACCAGGATCTCTTTCTCCAAGGGAGAGTATTTCCCGAGAGCAATGCGGGGGTCAGCTCTGAAGAACTGTGGCCAGGTCCTGGGGGACAGAAGGTGGGAGAGGGACAGTCTCCGGACAGCCCGGGGGTTGGGGGGAGGGACAGAGGAGCCATGCGGGGCAGTGGGGAGCTGGCGCCCACCCCAGTGTTCGCGGGGCGTCGGGGTCCACCCAGGAGCACAGACTGTTCTCCCGCAGGTAAGTGCTGGCGTTGAAGACCTTGACGGGCACCACGTTCTGCTCTGTTCGGGCCTGGCGCGGGCCACTGCCCAGGCGCTGGTGTCTGGCCGCCCCTGCCGTCCACCCTCCCGCCGGACCATCCCTCATCCTCAGCTCTCGGCCTGGCGCGGGCATGGACGGGGTCTCCTTCCCGGACAGGGGCTGGGACAGCGGCCAGACCCACACACCCTGTCTCTGTCATAGGCAGCGACCAGGAGTGATTGTGAGGTTTGTCCTCAAGGTGTCAGGTGACCCTCAGGGGAGGGAGGGAGACAAACCCCCCTTCCCCAGAGCCAGGTTGGTTGATCACTGCCTGGGGCCCGGAGGAGCACAGAAGTTTGCTCTGTTTGCTGTCTCCATCTTGGGTCTTCACGCAAAGGGGAGTGGTGGGGGAGTGTCGGGGGGGGGACAGATAGAACCAAGGTCAAGGCACTTGCCTCCCACGTGGCTGAGCCCCATTTGGATCCTTGGCACCCTAGATGGTCCCCTGAGTACCACCAGTAGTGATCCCTGAGCACAGAGCCAGGAGTACTATACTCAGTATGTATGACTGGATGTAGCCCAAACCCCAACGGTCCCCCCCTTCCCAATAAAAACGTCCCTGGTGGCCATGGGCAGTGACACTTTGGCGGCGTCAGACGAAAGTTAGAGCAGCTGCGCCCTGGGCCCAGTGGTTCCGAGCGTAAGATAAATCACCCAAAGGCTCCTGGCTGCTCTGTCGTGGACACCAGCCTTGTGGCAAAGCTCCAGGGCGTTTGCCTTGCATGCAGCCGACCCGAGTTCGATCCCCAGCATCCCAGATGGACCCCAAGCACCGTCAGGAATAATTCCTGAGTGCATGAGCCAGGAGTAACTCCTGTGCATCACCAGATGTGGCCCCAAAAGCAAAAAAAAAAGAAGAAGAAGCAGATAGCTTTGCATTTCCAGGAAGAAATCCTACAAGAATGCAAAAAAGATCATCAGGCTGCTGGAGCAATAGCACAGCGGGTAGGGTGTTTGCCTTGCACTTGGCCGACCCAGGTTCGATTCCCAGCATCCCATATGGTCCCCTGAGCACCACCAGGAGCAATTCCTGAGTGCATGAGCCAGGAGTAGCCCCTGAGCATCGCTGGGTGTGACCCGAAAAGCAAAAACACAAAACAAAACAAAACAAAACAAAACAAAACAAAACAAAAGGATCGTTAGACCAAGCCCTCGCTCGGTGGGGTCTGCTTTTCTGCTTTTCCACAGAGTCTGAGCCCGGAGACGGTGGAGCTTCTCCTTACCGGGCTACCAGCAACTGTCAGCTCTCTCCTGACCAACCAGTCCCTTCACTCACAGCTCCTCCCCTGGCATGGCCTCTCCCACCGGTGCAGGGGCATTGCACCCAGCTTTACCCTCCAGGGCTTCTGGTTCCATGGGGAGAGTTCACGGTACCTTTCCCGCCCCTTGGAGCCCGGCCCGGCCTTAGGGTCTGCCAGGCTCTGTGCACCCTGCACCCCCGCCCACTCACCCATCGTCTCTGTTCCCACTGAGGTGCAGGACTGCTTCCACTTTAGGTGATCTGGGATCCTCTGCTCACACCCTCCCTGCAAACAACAGCGTCTCCGCACACTCTTCTGGCACACCCATCACATGAACGCGTCTTCCCAACCCCCAGGCCCAGCACACCCCCTCCCCACCCAGGGGAGGGTTCCTGGGGGATTCCTCACGAGCACCTGTTGCTGTGATCCTTCCCGCTGCCCTCACCCACTCACCCTCAGCCACATGTCCCATACAGAAGCCGTTTTTCTCTCCAGCGTTCCTTGACAGGGTGGGTCAGTGAGCGGAGCCCCTGTCCCTCAGTGTCCCCTGACTGTGGGTCAGTCAGGGGAGCCCGTGTCTTCCTTTCTGTGAGTCTCATCATTCGAACTTCCTTCACTTTCTACCCGTGGTCTTTTGACTTCAACGGTCCTTTTGCCCTCTCTTTTCAGTCCCCACTGTTTTTTTTTCTTTATGTGCGTGTGAGTATATGACTGCATGCGTGTGTCTGTATGTGAACATGCTAGCGTGGGTGTGAATGTGAGCATGATAATGTATGTGTGCATATGAGTGTGTGTGATTGTGTACGTGTGTGTGAATATATGAGTATGTAAGCACGTGTGTGTGCGTGCCTATGTTCGTGTGTGCTGGCTGATTGTGTGTCCGTGTGTTTGTGTGTAAATGCGTGTGAATGTATGTGTGTATGTGCGTGAGTATGGGTTCTGACTGTGAGTGCATGTGTGTGCATGAGTGTCCGACTGTGAGTGTTTGTGTGCACATGTGTGTGCATGTGTGTGCATGTGTACGTGTGTGCACGTATGTTAGTGTGTGAGAGCACACACGCCTGTAATCCTCCCGAAAGTCTGGGCGCTTGTCCTGCAGCCAGGTCCTGGGCTCTGGCTCCCTCTGGTGGCCGCTTCCCACACTGCAGTCGGCCCTACCCGCTGCCGCGGTGGGTGGGGGAAGCCCACCCCTTCTAACTGCATGACCCTAGAAGTCACAGTCCCCCCTGCAAAATCACGGATTGCGACACCCTTGCTCCACTAGGAATGCGCACGTCTCTGTTCCAGGAACTACGCTTTAATGCACAATCTGAGTCGGTTGGTTTAATGTCTGCCTGTTGTTTCGTTTGGGGGCCACACCTGGCAGTGCTCGGGGCTTGTCCTGTCTCTCTGCTCAGGGGTGTTCGAGCCGGGGATTGGGAGACCGTACAGGGTACTGGGGATCAAACCCGCGTCAGCCAAGTGCAAGGCCAGCGCCTACCTGCTCTCCTCCCTCCAGCCCGGTGCAGCCCAGGAACAAGAGGGACCACGTTGCTGGTAGGCGATGGTGGGCCCCTGCCCAGGATCTGCCCGAGGACCCACAGCGTCTGTGCCACTGCAGAGACATCCAGGTGTGGGTCACACCTCGGGAAAGCAAAGCAGCGGGCCCTGAGGAGCCGAAGGTGCCCGCACTCTGCACAGTGCCCGGGGCACGTGGGAGGGGCATCTCTGTGCTCAGCGCCAGCCCTTCTCGGGGCAATTCCTCGCATCCCCCTCTTCCGTATCTAACGCTGAGTGTGTGTGTGTGGGGGGGGGCTCCCCCTGCCCCTGGAGAAGCCTGGGTTCTCTCTTGAGTGTCATTCTCTCACACTTTCTGTCCTTCCATCCCCATCCTAAAAAGCCTCCAAATGAAATCTATTTTGCTTCACTGCTCGTCGTTAACTCCTGAAATTCTTTTCTGTGAGACGAGACAAGAACCTGGTCACCCTGGGTTCTGGGGGGCAGAGGCTCCTCCCCGTCTCATGTTACCACCTCGGGGTGGGGGGGGGCAGTGACATTACCTAATTTCCTGGATGGAAAGCGCCTAATTTTCTGGTTGATGCTTCTGTTGGGTTTTGATGAAATTGTGGCCAAGAAGTGCGCGTGGCATCAGACTGGGTGTGCTAGTCAGCCAGCCACGGGGCCCCTGGGGTGAGGCCCTCAGAAACAAACGCAGCAGCCTAGAAAGCCAGTGTCCACCACGTCCCTCGCTGAAGAAGGGGATGGCCACTGAGCTTGGTCTCTGTGCAGATTTAGCAAGAGGAAATACAGGACGCTCTGTGAAAAAAAATTCCAGATAGGTCCCATGGACTTATGCTAACGAATTCGTTCAACTTGAACGTTCACTGAGTGTCTCTTGGCCAGCTCCATGCCAGGAATGAAAATGAGGTTGGAGCCGGAGTTACAGTACAGCAGGTAGGGCGTTTGCCTTGCACGCGGCCAACCCGGGCTCAATCCCCAACATCCCATATCATCCCCCGAGCACTGCCAGGAGTAATTCCTGAGTGCAGAGCCAGGAGTGACCCCTGAGCATTGCCGGGTGTGACCCAAAAACCCAAAAGAAAATGGAAGTGAAGGGGCCAGAGCGATAGATAGCACAGCGGGGACGGCATTTGCCTTGCACGAGGCCGACCCGGGTTCGATTCCCAGCATCCCATAGGGTCCCCTGAGCACCGCCAGGACTAATTCCTGAGTGCAGAGCCAGGAGTAACTAACCCCTGAGCATCGCCGGGTGTGACCCCAAAAGCAAAAGAAAAATAAAATGTGAGTACTGATGTAGTTTCTGCCTCCGTCCTTGGGGCAAGGCTCGGGGTGTAGTCACCGCTGGGAGGGAGGTGGGGAGGGGAGGGAGTCCCCCATTTCCATCAGCCCAGCTCTGAGAGAGCTTCACTTTCCCAGGCCTGACGCTGATGTCATCCACCCTGTCTCAGGGGATGGGGGAGATTAGGTGACCAATCCCCCCACTTGTGGGGTAAAATGCTGCCTCTGGGTGGGAGGGTGAAAACTAGGCTGCCCGGATTTCTGCTCTCAGTCCAGCTATCAGAAACAAACACAGCGAGTCCCGAAAGCCGGTGTCCACCTTGTCCCCCGTTGAGGAAGGGAATGGCCGCTGAGTTTCGCCTCTGGAGAGTGGCTGGGGCTGTGGAAAGGAAGAAACCGAGTCCAAGAGGAGAGTTGGGCTGGAGCGGGGTTCACTGGAAGGAGCACTCCCAGGTGGGGCCCACGAGCCCTGGAGAGGCTGCTGAGGCCGGGTCTACGCGGGCGTTTTGTTGTGGGTTCCAGGGATTCAGGGGTGGGAAACCCCGGGGAGCCAATATGCAGATCTCAGAGCGTCTCCCTGGGCCCATCCAGCGACTCCTTCCTCAGAACAATTTTACAGAGGCTGGAGAGATGAGGTGGCAGAGGTGTCCCAGGCCTGGCATGCAGGAAACCTGAGCTAGTTGGTCCCTGGTACCCCACATGCGCCCCCTGCAATCCTGCCAGGATCGAGCCCCGAGCACAGCACCAGGAGTAAGCCTTGAGCACCGGCAGGTGTGATCCCAAAAACAAAACAAGAGCAGCAACAGCAGAAAATGTTTTCTTTGCCGACCACACAACTCTCCTGCTTGATGCTTAGTTTGTCCCTGTGTGTGTCTGTCTGTCTGTCTGTCCCCTCGTGATTTGAAAGGAGGGGACTAGGTTGGGCCACACCTGGCTGAACTCACAGCCTCTTCCTGGGTCTGGGCTCAGGAGTGACCCCTGGTGGTGCCGGGGAACATATGCGGTGCCGGGGATCGAACGCAGGTCAGCCTTGTGCCACACCAGTGCTTTAGATCAGCATGCGACCTTCCTTTCTATTTTTTGTTTTCACTGCATCACACAAGACTGGGGCTTTCTATAAAATGCAAAACGGAAGGATCCTTCCCAACCTCAGAGACAAAGCCTTCAGCGTTTTGCCTTTTCTTTTTTTTTTGATGTGTGAACTTCCTTTTGTGATAAACAGGTGTTGGGTTTTGAGAAATGTTTTTTCCTCTGACTATTAAGGCGCTCAGATATCCTTTCTCCCAAACTGTTAATGTGACGGATCACACGGATTGATTTTCAAATGTGAAACTCACCTTAGGTTCCCGGAATGATTTGCATTTGGTGATGGTAAACTATCTTTTTTTTTTTTTTTGACGTGGATTTGCTATTTTCTCCAATGACTACTGCCCATGACGAGAGTTTCATTTCCAAGGAAGTAAGAGTCCTTTTTCTTGCACAAATTTTTACCGTTGGTCCAGTCAAGGTAAGCTATTGAATACTATCATCTCAGGTGGGTAATTTAACACCTCAAACGTGCAATCCACCCTGTTTCATGACTACACATTAGCTGGCAGCTAGGACTGTGTTTCAGTTGAATAGGTTGAAGTGTTGGGTTTGAGGGTTTGTTTTTTTTTTGTTGTTTTTCTATTTTTCAGCCATACCCAGCTATCCTCCGGTCGTACTCTTGGCTCTGTGCTCAGGGACTCCCTCCTGAAGGGGCTCAGCGGGGCTGGGGGAGGGGTACTCCTGTTTGGTGCAGGGATGGGACCTGGCTGGGCTGTGTGAAAGGCAAGTGCCTTCCCTTCTGACTATCTCTCCGGCCCTAGCTTGAAGTTTTTATTCTGTGATTGTGTAGTTTACAACCTCTTCCTTTCCCTCCACTTTTTCTTTTGAAGGCGTGTTCGATGTGCTTCACCAACCCTTCCGTCTAGAGCCGAGGGCATCCCATAAAGAATCTCCCCAGGGGCCATGGTCTCTATTCATTTGTTCAATAGCCACTGGTCATTCCACACTTTCTCTCTCCAGAAATCATTTAGGGATGTGACCTCGCACTGTGACTCGTGTATCCGGGTGAGGCTTGCTTGGGAGAAGGGAGAATATAGTTTAGAGAAGTCCTGTTGGGGAAAAAAATAACTGTGCTCCCAAATAAAGGGTGTTTGGAGGATCCTCCCACAAGGGGAGATGCATGTTCAGACTATGGACTGAGCATGATTGCCACTCAATGCCTCTTTTGCAGACCACAACACCCAGGAGGAGAGAGAGAACAAAAGGGAGTGCCCTGC
>JAOXYA010478913.1:0-16602 GCA_028565675.1 Sorex palustris | reverse complement strand
AATGGAGACGTTACTGGCGCCCGCTCGAGCAAATCGACGACTAACGGGAAGTTAAGTGATTAAGTGATTAAGTGGGCGGTGAGCAGCACTTCACGGCCTTTCTAATGGCCCAGGCTGCAGGTGGCCCCGGGCAGGGCAGAGGATGGACTGCCCCACAACCAGTGGGGGGCGTGAATGGCCTCATGCGTGTCCCGCTTCTGCTTCTCTGAGAACTGCTGGGGGTCTCGGGGACTAAGGGAAGGTGAGGGGCCTGTGGAGGCGGGGCTGGAGAGAACAAGGGGAGCTGAGGGGTGCGCGGGGTGACCAGAGGTCCTGGGGGGTTAAGGGAGGCTGGAGAGGGGCCAGAGGGGGAGGGGCTGGCACAGAGCAGCAGTCTGTGGGGGCACCTCAGGCTTGTGCAAAGCCGTTAGCTGCTGTTCTCTCCGTTTTGGGGACCACACAGAGATGCTCAGGGCTGACTCCTGGCTGTGTGCTCGGGGCTGGCTTCTGGCTCTGTGCTCAGAGCTGACTCCCAGTTCTGTGCTCGGGGCTCACTCCTAGAACCAGGTCACCTTCATTCTTGGTAGCAAAGATACTACCGGGTTCTGTGGCACCCCCGTGGGCCTCCACGTTGTCACAGGCCGACTGACACAGGGTGGACACGATGAGGAGGTCCGTCTGGACACCTCAGGGAGTCCTGTCCTTTGCTGGGTCTGCCAGGCCCCCGGGAGCTGTCCCACTCTGCCTGGGACCCATCTGGGCGCGCTTGCTGCCCCCGTGGCATCTGCGTGGTCCCTCCCAGCTTCCGGGCTCACACATGTACTGGCTCACGTGTCCCCACGCGGCTCATCGGCACCTGCCTTGGAGCCTCCTTCTGGAATGTTCTGAAATCTCTGCTGACTCAGCTCTTCCCAGCTCGGAGGGTGGCGCCATCTGCCCATCTGTGCTTGGCCATGCACAGCAGCTGGGCTGACCCGGCCAACCCCACTGAGCTCCCACGGAGGTGGTCCTGAGTGTGGGGGGCTGCCCGGCAGGTAAGGGCTGAGGCCGCTCGGGTCTGGTCACTCTTCTCAGCCCAGCTCCTCATGCTTTCCTGGGGGAGGTGCTGAACCCAAGGACGAGCCCGGGCACCCAGCCATCACCTCTCCCTTGGACGCAGGCGCTGTGTGGGCACCCAGGAGGGGCGGCCCTCGGTGGGGCTTCCTCCCTCTATCAGAGCTGTAGCCCGGGCAGGGAGGAGAAACAGCCCTGGGACGGCTGCCGAGACCGGGCTCCGAGTGTGACGGCGGCCACTGGCCAGGGGCCGAGGGGTGGAGGGTGCCCCAGGGGCACAGCACCCGACTGGTACTGTAACTATGCAGGGGTCCCCCCAGCCCCTAGGTCCAGAGTCTGGATGGCAGGAACACTCGGGGCAACCAAGGTATGGGCTGAGGTCAGGGCCCAGGAGTGGGGCTAGGTCAGGCTAGGTGGATCCGGCTAAGTGCGTTCCCCTCTGGCCAGGCTTGCACGCCCAGGCTGGTGGCCAGGGAGAGCTGTGAGTGGACATGGGGCCTGGCACGTGAGGCTTCTTCCCAGGGTGCCGCTCTGCAGAGTGGAGACAGGACGGTGGATTGCGGGCAGGTGCGTCCTGGCCTACGGGGCTTATCGGAGCTGAGGGCAAGGGGAAGACAGGGGTTGGGAGCATCACCGGCTGGACCTGCCCGTGGAGCGGCTGTCCTGCACATTGGGGCTCGGCCAGGCAAGAGCTGCTGCAGGTTGGTTGAGGACAGTGGGCACCATCCCTGGTGCCTATTGCTGGCCTGTTCCCTAACTGCTGCCCTCTCCTGGCACCCAATGAGCAGCCCCCCCAGACCCCCAGACCCCACCGTGGCGCATCCCCCAAAATCCCCAAGAAGGGACAGACTAGTGGCCACATGGGCACTCTGATCTGGGGGCTCTCCGTGCTGAGTGAGGGGCTTTGGGGAATGACCCGAAGGTGTTACACATCTAATGAGCTATACTTTTTTTTGGGGGGGGGGTCACACGCAGTGATGCACAGGGGTTCCTCCTGGCTCATGCACTCAGGAATTACTCCTGGCTGTGCTTGGGGGACCGTATGGGATGCTGGGAATTGAACCCGGGCGGCTGCGTGCAAGGCAAACGCCCTACCCTCTGTGCTATCACTCCAGCCCCTCTAATGAGCTATTCTAAGAACCTAGACACCCCCGCCCCTGTTCCAGGAGCGGGGCCAGTAATTCACGTAAATCACACACCGGGCTGTCCCAGTCCCCTAGAGATGCTGCAGAAACCGTGCATCTGGACACCTCCCTGGGCGCAGGGGCCCCTCACCTGAGTGTCTGCCCCCCCCCCCCCGGGGTCTGAAACCGTTTGGGCTCCGTGCAGGGACTTGGGATGGTGGGCAGATATCACGGGACAGGTCTCCCACCACCCCACCAAGGCGACACGGTAGCAGCCAGCTCTGTGCTAGGTGGTTGGATGAGGACCATGGTCCCGGATAGGCCTCTGCAGGCAGCGGCAGAACAAAGGGAAGGGACAGGCAGTCTAGGGAGGCGAGGGTGTCAGGACTGGTCCAGCAAATGTGCTTTGTCCCTTTGGAAAGTGACTGCCCCGCCTCCCCGGCAGCAAGCTCTGGATGGAGTGAGTGGGCTGGGAGTGGGCTCCACAGGGAGGGGGCCAGGACTTCAAAGGACCAGAGGCAGCGCCTTTGCACATGAAAAGGAGCCACAAAGATCCAGAGGGGGGTGTCCCCCCCAGGAGAAAGTCGGCAATTTTGTTGCCAAGACACCATTGATTCTGCAACAAGCGGCTTTCTCTCTCTCTCTTCCCTCCCTCTCTCTCCTTTCTCTCCCTTCCTCTCTCCCCCCCACCCCGTGTGTGTGTGTGTGTGTGTGTGTGTTCTGCCTTCTAAATGTGGCTCTTTTCTAATAACTCTGGAGCAAACCCGTGGTTCTCAGGATCACTGCATTAACGCGATTGCAGTCTGCAGAGCTGGACGATGGCACTAGGAGCCGGGGGCTCGGAGAAGGGCCAGGGAGTGGGCAGCGGGTCAGAGCCGGGAAGGGTGGGCGCGCAGCAACCCCAGACAATCAGCCGGGGGGCTTCTAGCGCGGTTGTGGGTGGCCAAGCGTGGGAGGTGGGTGGCCCAGCCTGGGCTCTGTCCACACCAGGATGCGTCAGGCCGAGCCCGGCAGGGGACGGGTTCGAGCCCCAGCTCAGAGATGACTGTGCCCGACTCTGGTTGTGCGGGAGAGAAAAAGGCGTTTGGACTGGGATGCGCAGAGACGCTTATCAGGAGGGAAAGGGCTGCCCCGCACGTGGTGTGGAGCAGAGGGAAAAGCCGAGCCCCGTCCCCGCCCCGCAGGTACCCGCAGATTAGGACACTCGTCCCTGATTGGCCAAGAAATTCAGGAGCGGCGTCGGATTGGCTGAGAAGTGACACGTAAAGAAGTTCTCCCACTTGATTGGCTAAAGGATTCAAGGAAATGTGTGTGATTGGCCGAGTCACCAGGGCGGGGACAGCTGATTGGCTGGGTCCGGCCACGTGCCCACGCAGGCTTTAGGATGCCCAGACGCCAGGGGCCAGGGACTGTGAATCGGGCGTGGGAGGTTGGGGAGGGCACAGTGCGGTGCTGGGCAGAGCTGGGCCGGCCCGACTCCGAGGCCCAGTTCCCTCGGACCCCGGCCGCCTTTCTGCAAACCTGGCCCCGGGTGGGCTCCCATTTCCCCTCCGTCTGCGACGCCCCCCAGAGCCGTGGCCAGAGCTCACGTGGGGGCCGTCCCCAGAGCAAGCAACCCGTGGGATGCAGCTACCAGCTGCAAGGGCGGTGTCCACCCCCCAGTTCCTCGGTGCCCCCTCACCGTGGCCTCTCCGCAGTGCTGCTCAGACACCAGGTTTGGTCCTGCTGCATCACTGCGGGGTCGATTGCCCAGATAAGCCGGTGCCAGCTCGCCTCACACCTGCCGGGGGCCTAATTACGGAGAGTGCCTGCAAGTGCCTCCTCCTCCTTTCCCTCCCCCTCCTCCCCCATCCTCCTCCCTGTTCCCCCTCCTCCTCCCCCTTCTCCTCCCCCCCCTTCCTCCTCCTCATTCCCCTCCCCTTCCTCCACCACAGCCTCCTCCTCCTCCTCCAGCGGGACATGGGTCACCCCCAGCCAGGAGGCTCCAAGGAAGGGGCCGCTGGTGCTGTGTGCCTGTCTGGGAGTTGCTTCCCGTGGGTACCCCTTGCTCGACTTCATTTTCCCTGAGTCACCCTCGGAGATGGCCCCCAGGCTTGCTGCAGAGTCTGGCTCAGGGGATCCGCTCTTAGCTGTGCCCTGGTAATTCAGCACCCGCTCTCCCAGAGGGCTCTCCGGGAGAAACATCTCTGCCACCCGCCCTTGCCCACAGCCCCTGGACACTGCTCAGCCAGTGTCTGGTCATGGTCTCTGGCTGCCCTTGGGGCCCAGAAAAGAATATTCCATGCCAACTTCTAGGCCTGCTCGGGGAGTGGACCAGGCTAGGGAGGGCTGGTCGGCACCCCAGGGAGACAAACACCCACACTGCCCACTGCAGCCCTCCCCAGCAGGCAGTCATGATGCCAGCTGCGCCCCAGAAATCGAGGCCAGAAGTCCCAGCCTAGTTGAGTCTCCCCAGTGCGCCCCGCAAGCAGGAATCCTGGGTGTCAAAGGCCAGGAGGAGGTCCTGGGTGCAGTGCCCCTGGGGGTCAGCCAGCATTGCTGGAGACCCAGGGTGGGACCTTCATCCATTCTGCAGGCAGGCTCTGGGCCAAGGCACGCGGCCGCCACCATCTGGACGACATCCTCGGGACTCCTATCCAGAGCAGGGCAGGCACAAGCCCATTCCAGCTGCCGGCTTCTAGCCTGTCTTCCTGGGCTTCCTCTCAGCCCCAGCTCTGTCTGGAGCCCATGCACCGCAGACCCAAATTCAGGGGCCTGTTTCCTTCAGCAGAGGGCTAAGTCTGCCTTAAACAGGGTCCCCTGGTGACAGGGGTCTGGAGCATCAGGGAGCCCCCCACGCCCGTGGAAGAGGGGGGTCGCCACCATGCAGGGGATGGCCTTGGCGAGGAGGTTTATAAGAGCTGCTTTCATGCGGGGCCCTCTGAGAAGTTCCCAGGGATCTGTAAAGAACCAGGCGCCCCCCCCCCCCCGCAAGAACAAGTACCCGGGGGGACACAGCCCAGAGACACCCCTGCATTTCCTCCGGGCTGTGAAGCCAAAGTGGACAGAGGGAGGGGCTCTGGGGTCACAGAGGTGGGTGGTCACAAGACAGGGCCACAGCACAGCTGGCCTTGTGCTTGCTTACAGCTTGGCCACATTTTCCCACGCGCCCTCCTACGCCGTCATGACAGACGGCAGACCCGGGGAGCTCTGGGTCATACCCCAAGCAGCTTAGCCGGGAATGGGGGCTCCAAACACGAGCCCCACCCCCACGCCATGCAAGAATGCCCCCATTTCTGAGACCAGTCAGGGGCCAGGGAGATGCACTCCTTGAGGCTGAGAGCTAGAGCCAGGCGGACTGGGGTCCTTGGAGTCCCTCGTGGGCCTGGCAGTGTCCGGCGGACCAGCTCTGGTGGTGGAAGGTGGGGCACCTGGCCATCAACCTGCCCTCCCGGGAGACTGCCAGCCCAAATCCCTGCGTTTCCCAGGAGTCCTTGCAGCTGGGCTCAGTGCAAACCAGGCTCCGCATGCAAATGAGCAGTCTCTGAGCTTGTGGCCGCCCCAGGACCTGCGCGGGGCATGGCCCTGGGGATGGGCTTCTCATTGAGAGGCCGAAGCCAAGAGGTTTAGACGGATCCTGGCCCGGAGAGTGGCGCTGAGAGCAGAGAAGGAAACGGGGCGGGGGTGGGCTCAAGTTCATTTGGAGACCAGGGACCGTGATGCGGGACACTTCCTGCTCCTGCCTCTGGACAGGCACAACTGACGTGTGGCCTCCGCACCTGCCAAGTCCCAGAGTGGTCCCTTCCCTGAGGAGTTTGAGAGACCCACGGCACAGCGATGTCCCCCTCCACACACACACACACACACAAACACACGCACGCACACACATGCATACATACACACAACGTGTGCACACACGCATGCATACATGCACAACACACACGCTCACACACACGTGCAAACACATGCATACACACGTGCACAGCGCACACACTCACATGCATTCACACATGCATACACACGCATGTGCACACACGCATACACACATGCACACATACACACATGTTCACACATGCACACATGCATACACACATGTGCACACGCATGCACACATACACACACACATGCACACATGCACACATACACACATGCATGCACACATAAATGACCATATACACACATGCTGGTACACACATGCATACACACAGGCACACACATATACATGCATGTATACACAGATGCTTGCACACACATGCATACACACATGTGCACACGCATACACACGCATGCATGCACATATACATGCACTTATACACACAAGCTCATACACACGCACGTGCACACACACATGCATGCACACATACATGCACATATACACATGCTGGTACACACAGGCATACACAAGCATGTGCACACACACGCATACACACAGGCACACACATATACGTGCATGTATACACACACATGCTCGCACACATGCACACACACACACACACACCAGTGGGATCCTTGCGGGAATGGACAAAGGCCCAGGGAGACGGAAGTGATGTGGGACCCGGAGCAGGGTGGAGCGGGCGCAGGAGCCCTTGGATTCAGGGTGCAGGAGATTCAGGCCCCGTCCCGAGGGTGGCGCTGAGAGAGCCAGATGCCCTCGCCCGCCGCCACTCGCCAGCACAGCACCCTGTGAGCTTGAGTGATGTTTGGGCACCAAATTGAGCCTGAATAAGGGGATTAGCGGAGGGAAGTGCTGGCCATCACTTTCCCGCTCATCTGGGCAGCAATTCCATGCGCCTCGCCTGCGCTGGGCCAAAAATGCTCTTAATGGTCCTAATGCGGGTCCCCCGCCCCGCCTCCCGCGCTGCGGCAGTGACCAGTGCCCAGCGCCCCAAAGCCCCTGGGACAGGAGGCCGCTCTGTCCCTCCGCGTCTGTGGGGCTGAGGAGCGGGCGGGCCCGGGGTCTGGCTGTGGCCCTCCCGCTGTCGGTCTGTCTCCGTGCCACGGGCCCAGGCTGGACGTGCCCCTGCACACAAGCGCCTCGGCCGCCACCGGACACCCCCGCTGCATTCAGGGCTGGGGAGGACAGGCGTGGGGGAGGCATCGTCAGCCTGGCACTGCCCTGACCCGGCACACAGGCCCCCTGCTGCCCTCCGTGACTCCAGCCCCTCATGCCCTGTCCCCACTGCTCACTCCCTGCCTGGGGTCCTGCTCCCTGCCCACGGGACATCAACCAGCTCTGGACCCAGACACTGGAGACGGTTCTGCAGGGCCCGGGCCTGCCAGCGAAGGGCACTGAGGGCCTCACAGGGCAGATGGGGGCTCAAGTGGGGGGTCTCATAGGGTAAGGGGGTCTCGTCAGAAACAGCAGCAAGGCTGGGGCTCCGGCAGAGCTGGGTGGGTGACTGGATCCTGATTATGCATGACAGGGGTGTCCCATACTCAGGCGGACCATCACAGGGGTCCCCAGACTCAGGCTGACAACCACGGGGTCCCCAGACTCAGGCTGACCATCACGGAGGATCCCACACTTAGGCTGACAATCATGGGGGTCCTACATTCAGGCTGACCATCATGGCTGGGTCCCCATACTCAGACTGACCATCTTGGGTGCCCCAAACCCCACACCCCTCTCAGGCATGTGCACTCAGCCTTTTGTGAGAACAGAACATTTTGAAATGAAAAAACAAAGCTGGATTTGGGCCAGAAACTCCTGCCTGGCCAGGCCGAGCCCCGCTGACCCCCTAGGGCTGAGATGGGGGGGGCTCAGGTGGTGTCCCAGGAAGGGCAGTCAGTCAAGAAGGGGGCAGGCTGAGAAACGGGAGGGCACTCACCTTGCACGTAGCCAACCCGGGTTCGACTCCCAGCACCACCAAGGGTCCCCCATACCCTGCACAGACCAGCCTTGGGCCTTAGTTTCTGTTTGGGGCCACACTTGGGGGTGTTCGGGGGCTATGGCGGCTTCTCGTTCAGAGGATGCTTCAGCTGTGCTGGGCAACCGAGCAGTCAATGCTGGGAATCGAACCCGAGTCTCCTGCATGCTCAGCCTGTGCTCTGGGCTCCAAGCCCGGCCCCAGGGCTGGTGGGAAGGTCTGGGCACTGCCCTGAAACTCTCACCCTGGCTTTGGCCTGAGTTTGGAGCAGAGATGCCTCCTTTTGGGCACTGTGTGGGGTGACCCTGGGCCCCTGGACACGTGGCACTGGGCGGCACCCGTGGGCATGTGACTGGCCCTGGGGCTGTGCTGGGCTTCGCAGGGGGCCACCAGAGGCCACGGGCCCGGGGACACCTGGCCAGGCTGCTCCAGTGGCCCGACCTCCCACATCAGACTTTCCTCGCTTGCCTGGGGCTGGGGTGTGCTGCAGAGGGCACCCCTCCTGGGCAGCGCCAGTGGACCTTGTGGGGCTGGATGGGGCGGCCACAGCTCCGGGGTGCAGCACCGTGGTTGGGTCCGGGGTGAGAGTCAGGTGGGCTGAGTCCTGGGTGACCCTCGGGCAGGGGCACTGGAGAGCCTGGTGTCCACTGCCAGCCTGGACAGGGGCATGAGCGGCTTCCGGTAGAGGGCCTGACTCCGCCCTGCTTTCTAGAAAATTCATCTCTCCCTCCAGGAAAGTGTGTCAGGGCCCATGGCGGCCCCGGCCTCCCTGATTAGCCAAAGGGGGCAGAGACTTGTGGGGTGCCGCCCCCCGCAGAAGGCACCGGAAAGCCTCTCCGAGTTGTCTTTGCAGAAGAAAGTACCCAGGGGCCCATCTACCGACTAAGTACTAACTAATTAATCCCTCAAATGATGCTGCTTCAAGAAATTAGTCAATTATGATCAAAACCGACTCATTTGCCAGTTAATGGGCCAGTGCCGGGCGGGGAGGGGCCGTCTGGGGACACCTCAGCAGGCAGGGTGAGAAGTGGGGGTGCGGGGGACCCCTGGGACCCGGGCGGGGCTGCCCACTGCAGGGGGTTCAGTGGGGGCTGCTCCCCAGGTGACCCCGCTGGTCCCCAGCACCCTCAGCTGTTCCAGGGGTCTGCGCTGACCCGCCTCCCCCGACCCCGCCCTCCATCGTGCCCTGACACTGGGGTGACCCTCGGAACCCGGCAGAGCCGTGTCATATGAGACCCCCTGGGCCCTACTGGACACCTCGGGAGATTTCAGAGGGCCGGGCCGGGCCAGGCACGGTGGCGGGCGCTGGGGCAGAGAACGGGCCTCACTGCCGTGTACGGCACCACCCAGGCAAGGCAAGCACCTCGCCTCGGGCTATGTGTCCAGCCTGGACACTGAGGGGAAGGGTCACTGGGGATGGAGTCACGCACACAGCGTTGGCTGGGACGCCCTGCTCCACACACCCAACCTGAGGCCACTTCAGCAGGGTGCGGGGGACACTCAAGCCCCAGAGGTGGCCGGGCCTCAGGAGGCCCTGCCCCAGGGGAGCGTGTCCACGAGGCCTGTGGGGCCTGCTGGGCCCGGCTACTCAGATGACATGCAATCCTGGGGTGCAGCCTGCGTCTTTGGCTGCGCGTGGAGCAGGCACCCTAGGGGCACCCAGGTGAGGACGCCCACCATGACCTGAGGCCGTGCCCCAGGGAAGTCGGTTCCATTCAGGCCCCCTGTGGGTCTGAGCCAGGCACGGGTGCTGGTGGGGCTGCACCCCGGGGCCCTCCAGAGGGTGTCCGTCATTGCTGCTGGTAGCTTCTTGCTTCTCCAGAGTGTTCTGGAATGTTCTGGAAGATTCTGCGTTGTTTCCCCAGGACATTTGTATTTCAGCCGTGAGCTGACGCACTAACATGACTTTACTTTTCTCCGGGGTTCCTAACCCCCTGCTGCTTCCTGCATGGTGAGGACAGCTATGGGAGATCCCGGGGGTCTTGCCCCCAAGTCGGAGGCTGGGGACAGCCCTAGTCTCCCCTGGTCAGCGAGCCCAGCGCCACGCATCATCCACCAGCTCGGCTGCCTGCAAACCTTCCCCCTTGGAGGCGGACACTGATGTGACATCCTGCCCGCCCCCACCCCCCAGGTCTAGGCCTGAGGCTGCCCACACAGAGCCACCCCCGACACGGGAGAAAGGTGGGGACTCGACAGTGCCCCTCTTGCCCTGCCCCCTGCCCTCTCTCCTCTCCCCTGCATCCTTCCTTTCCTCTTGTCCGGCCCAGGCCAGACCTTAGGTGCTGTGGGACCAAGTCTGCGCCCCCTGGGGGACTCAGTGCCCTTCGTCCATCACCAGGGCCGGCTGGAAGTTGAAATCACTGTCCAGTGCCAGGCCTTCCTGGAGCCCCCCCCCCCGAGGGACAGAGCCCGAGAGTGACCATCACTGGGACTCTGACCGGGATGGGTGGGGGCAGACCTGTTGGAAGCAGCGGCCGTGGCACCCATGAGGGTCACACACGCCGAGTCTGTACGTGAGTGCGGTGGGGAGGACTTGCTGGGAGGACTCAGCTCTTGCCGTGGACGACGCGTCCAGGGGGCCCAGAGGACCAAGGACGAGTCCCCGGCCAAGTGTAACAAGGCAGCAGGACTTCCCCGAGCCCGGCTCTGTGCCCGACTGGGGGTGACAGTGAGGAAGGACCGTCCCCTCCTCAGCCCTCGCTCCAGCCAGTCCCTCGGGCCGGGCTGGACAGTGTCCTCCAGAATGGTGTCGGCCACACCAGGACATTTGTGTCCTGCTGGAGCTGCCTCTGGGACACACGCAGGCCCCGGGGCACCGAGGGCCCAGCTGCGGGTGGGGCAGCGGTGGGCGCGGGGCCGGGTCCGCCCTCTCCTGTACTTTGCCAGGCTCCTTCCTGCATTCTTGCACAGGAATGGGGTCTGGGCGGGGGGCAGGGGATGTCTCCTCACGACACCACCCACGTCCCGAACAATCCCGCCCTCTGTGCGCTGCTGGACAAACAGGCCGGATTAGGAGGGGCCGCCCCTTCTTCCTGATTCCTGCCCCGTGAGGACCGACTCGACCAGCCTGGCCTGTTTGGAGCGGGCCCACAGCACCGCCTCCGGGCGCCCGGGCTGGCAGGCTGCGCCGCTGACCGCCCAGTGGCCCCTCTGCCTGTCGCCCACCCCGCCGAGCGGGGCCGTCCACATCCCAGGTCTGAGGCTGCAGGGCCGGGCCTCGGTGGGGAGGTGTGGGGGCCTGGGGCTGGGACACCCACCTGCCTCGGGACCTGCAGGTGACATAGTGGACCCCGAGTTCAGGCTCTGCAGCTCCAGAGGGACCCGGGTCCCTGCAGCACTGGGGTTCAGCACCGGAACCCCGAGGGCTGCCGGAACCCCCTCCTGGTCCTGCGGAACCTGTGGCCAGGCCAGGGGTGACCCGTGTGTCTGTGTCCTCAGAGAGCCAGTTCTGGTGGCCCTGGGGGCTCCTGGCTGGCCTGGGGTGCAGGTGAGGCCCCCACCATCCCCTCCCCCCACTGGACAGGAGGGGCAGCGAGGAGGGGCTGGACCCACGCCCGCCAGCACCTGCCCCTCTCAAAGGGCCCCCGGGAGCCTCGTTCCGGATTCCTGGGCTGCTTCTCCCATTTGTCTTCCTCCAGGGGGCCCTGTGGGGGGTGATGCCGTCACCCCATTCCCGGATCCCAGCCCCACTCACCGCGGCAGCCCCCCCCACCTGCTGGGCGTCCAGCCCAGAGTGGCCTCACTGCCCTCCCGCTGGCCTCTCCCTTCCCAGTGGTTGTGGCCTCGGCCAGTGTATGGGGTGTGCGGACATTTAGGGTGAATCTGTGCAGGGCCCCCACCCCGTCAGAGTCAGAGCAAGCCCTGGGGTCAAGGTCGCCCCAAGGTCACCCCAGGCTGCTCCTCCTGCCCCTGCCCCAGTCTCACAGGGGGAAGACCGTCCGGCTGAAGCCACGCTGGGGGTGTCTTCAGGTCCTCAACTGCCGCCAGGACCCCTGCCCAGGGGCAGGCAGGGGCTGCCCCTGAAGGTCACAGGCCCAGGAATCGAGGTCCCCTGCACATGGGGCTGCCCACTGCCCAGTGGACAGGCCTGCCCCCGGCGTGAGAGTAGCATATCCCCCATGTCCACAGTGGGGCCGACGATCCTGAGTGGACCCTCCTTCTGCACAGACACGCCCCTCCCTCAAACTTCTGAAACTTTCTAGACTATTCTATCTGTGGCTCTCACCGAGCACCGTCTTGCGGAAGGGGCCCTGAATGTCTGCCCACGCTGGCTCTGCTGTCCTCAGCAGCCCCTCCTGGGACCCGGGGCCCGTGGGTGACCCCAGCAGCTGCCCCTCTCGCTGGCCCCGCCTGCTCTTGGCGCCCTCACGGGTCTCCCAGCTGCAGGAGACAGAGCTGGGTGGGCCCCGGGACTCAGAGGGCCGTGGGTCCCTGGGTGATGGGTCTGAGTGGCCAGATAGGAGTCCCCACACACATCCTGCAGGCCTCACGGCCAGGGGGGACCTAGCCAGGACCCCGCCTTCTCGCTGGGCCCACACCTCTGTCCATGGACCCCTGCACATATTCAGGGGGCCGGGGCGCCCCCAGCCGAGGACAGGCCACAGCCCCCAGACATGAGCTGGTTTCAAGGACCAAACACGACAAACCAGGAGAGAAGATCCTCAGCCAGCTGCCGTCCCCACCACTGTCCCCATACTGTGCCCACCACTGTCCCCACACCGTCCGCAGTCACTGTCCCCTGCCACTGTCCCCAGACACTGTCCCCTCCACTGTCCCTCCACCATCCCCACCATTGTCCCCTGACATTGTCCAGTCACTGCCCCCACACTGTCCCCTGACGTGTCAGTTCTGCTCAGTGACCTTCCCTCCTGAGGGCACCCGAGGACAACAGATTTAGATAAATCATAGAAACAAACAGCAAAGCTAAGCGCCACGATTATGCTCTTCCTGCTCGTGTGGCTTCAGACTCTAACTGCGAACTCTGTTCACAGGCCCACACGTGGCGGGGAGTGGGCCCCCCCTCCCCGGCCCGCAAAACGTTTCCTTTCGCTAAGACGGTTCATAAACACTCACAGCTGACCCAGTGACATGATGATAATCCCGAATTCTTGTCGAAATGAGATTTCTTTTTTTCCACGTTCAATGGAAACTTTCCACCAGGGCAAACAAACAAGGTTTCATTATCCTCGTCGCTAGAAACGCGGGGCTGAGGATTTACCCCCCTCACCTTAATGAGAAACAGATTAGCTGCAGATTAGGACTCGGGCATCATGCTGCTTTGGATCACGCTGGCAGCGATGCCAGGATGCCTGGGCTGGGGCCGAGCTCCGGGGCTCCAAGGCGTGGGGACAGCTAACGGGTGCCATGGGAGACGGTTCTAGAACAGCACCAAGAACAGGACGAGAGCAGCCCCAGGCCCAGAGGGAGGAAGGCAAGCCTTTCTGCATCCACCACGTGGACCGTTTTTCAACCAACAGTGTATGTGTCACTCCGAGACTAACGGAGAAAGCTCGTTCCTCATCTAGTGGATATTCAGTTTCACTTGCTTTGGTTCCGGGTTGCGGTGTGTGTGGGAGCAACCCCCCCTGCAGGCCTCAGGGACCGTGCGGTGCTGGGGTTCAAACCCAGAGCTCCCACACCTGACCTCAGTGTCTTCACAGGTGGGCTTGTGTGTGTGTGTGTGTGTGTGTGTGTGTGTCTGTGTTTGCTTGCACACATGTGGGATCGGTAAGAATAACCACACAACAGCAAACCCTCCTATTTTTAAACAGACCATTCTCCCTTCACAGCATATGGAGACATGTTTTTTTTTGGAAAAAGTTGTTTTTATTCCAGTTTAGAAACACAGTAACGGTGTTATTGACCCTGATGGTATCGGTGTGTAGTTGGTCTCCCTCCCCATGACCCCCACCATGTGCCCACGGCCTCCCAGGCCAGCACTGCTGGTCACTGATGGCACCAAAAGAGACCTTGACTGGAACCAGACTGACCGTGAGTGCGGGCTGACTGGGACTCGGTCCTAGCATGCGGCCTGGCCATCGCAGTCAATGGAGCAGCACCTCTAAACCCCTAAACTTCATCCCTCAACACCGTGCCCGCACCCCAAGATGCAGTGCTCCCCTGGGTGGCGGGTCCTGGGCTGAGGATGAGGGTGGCCGCAGGGGGTCTGTCCTGGTGGGGGGACACCTGGGAGTGGGGGTCCGGAGATCACAGCGGGCTCTATCCACTCAGTCTGGCGGGGCCCCTTGGCCGAGGGAGGGGCCAGCAGCAGGGAGCACTGGGCTGCCCGGAGACTGTCCTTTAGTGGCACCCGGTGTCCTTCAGGCAGGAAGTGTGGCGTGTTGCCTGCGGTGGCCACACATGCTTTTGACAGGAGTCCGGGCAGCACTGGGCCAGTCGGGTCCTTCCCCACGTCAATTTAGATGGTGCGAAAATGGCCTCTGTGGACGTACTCGGGGAAGGGCTCATCATGGGAGTGTGCACACATGTGTCATGCAGTACAGGCATGTTCACACATGTGCACGGATGTGCTGTTTCTGTGCATGTGTGCATGGTATGTGTGTGTGGCAGACAGAGCACACATGTGTACTTAGAGTTGTCCTGTATATGGGGGGGTCCCTGCTGTGACCCCCCAGGGAAATGCAGCCTGTCCTCAGAGCATCCCAAGGCCCCACCCCCAGGTCCTGCCGGACACGAGGCCTCAGGGTGCCCCTGCAGAGTCAGCCCTGTCCCCGGGGAGCTGCCCTGGGGCCCGCCAAGACCCTGCACATGGGGGCTGCCATGAGGCTGAGGGGGGCATGGGGGTCCCCAGGCTCTTGGACTCAACCACTGTGGGGGAACATGAAGGGCGGATCTGATGGCCCCAGACTGTTACCATGTCCCTCCCTGTCCCTCACTGTCCCTCACCGTGTCCCGTGTCGCTCACTGGGTCCCTGTGTGGCTCACCGTGTCCTGTCCCCGTGTCCCCTCACCAGGCCCCATCCCTCCATCCCCTTGCACATTCCTGTCTGTCCCAGGAGGTCTGGGATGCAGGCAGAGGCCGCCCATAGCATCTCTTTCCAGCCTGGGTCCCTAAGGACCATTGTCCCACTGTGGGGCCCGTCCTCCATCCTTTGATCAGCCTGGAGCTGGCCGGGGCAGGGCCTCCACCATCACTTCTCTCAGTCGTCTGACCCCGCGGGGAGATCCGGGACTCCCACTCCCAGCACCGTGGCCATTCCTGTGGTGCTGCCACTTCCCAGGGCCCGTGGGCATGTCTGTCCAGCCGCTGCCGTGCCCTGCCCCGGCCCTGCCCACATGACTCATGGGTCCCCACTCGGCAGACGCTCAGATCTGACTCACCCCGAGCCAACAAGGTGCTGGAGAGATGCCCAGGAGAGCGAGGGGTGTCCGGGGGACCCCGACTCTCCCCGCACCCCACCCCATCAGCCTGCCTTTGTTCTCCCAGAGGGCAGGATGGACTATTTTTAATCACGCACGTGGTGCCCCAAACTGATACCTGTGCGGGCTGTCATTACAGAGAGGAGGAAGGAGCGGCTCCTTACGGGCGCTATATTTAGTTGTTTTGAAAATAACTGATGGCACGTTCTGACGGGCGCTGCCCCTTCCGGGTCTCCCCGGGGCTAGAGTCTCCTCTGCCTCTATGCCTGGCTGCAGGGCACACGGGCAGCTGGACTGGCCGCCCCAGGGCACACGGTGGCCTTGCGGTAAAATGCAGGCGGAGTGGAGGAGGATCCTCAGGGGGACACTGGGTGTCTGTGACCGTGCCGGTACAGGGCCCATCAGCCTCACCGGTTTGCCAAAGGGAGGCGAGTCAAGGGCCCACAATGGCTGCAGCAGCCAGTCCCAGTGCGCCCACGGCCCGAGACTAGGCTGGGCCCCTCTACTTCTCAAGTGAGACCCCCGGCCACCTCTTCGCCAGTCCAGCCCACAAGGACCCTCACCCAGTGAGAGCCGGTGCTGGAGCTGGACAGGGCCAAGGGCCCCTGCCAGCGTCTTCTGTTCAGTAGAGAGCATCTGCCACACCATGCCATGACCCACAAGGAACCTTGGGGAAGAAGGTGGACAGCGCAGAGGGGGATGGGGGCGGGACCTAGAGCTCGTGGGGCGGGGCCGAGAGTGCACGGGGCGGGGCCAAGAGCTCATGGGGCGGGGCCGAGAGCACACAGGGGCGGGGCTGAGAGTATGTGAGGGGCTGATAACATGTGGGGGGCGTGGCGGGGGCGGCGGGGGCGTGGCCAAGAGCCCTGGGAGGCCGGCCAGGTGAGAAGATACCGAGGGCAAGTGTCGGCTTGTGGAGGTTAGATGGACACGTGGAGGGTTCAGATGGACATATGTGGGGTTCAGATGGACATGTGTGGAGTCAGATGGACAGATAGGGTCAGATGGACATGTGTGGGGGCCTGGGTATGAAGCCAGGTGTGCACACGCATCAGGTGCAGCTAACGTGGATGAGGGGATCACAGGCCACTGACCACACAGGCCTCAGCTCCCGCAGTCCGTCAGGTGCCTCCTGAGGCTGGTCAGGAGAGAAGCTGGCCTCAGGGGGCCACGGGCAGGGAAAGTGGAGGTGGGGGCTTTGGGTGCCTGAGTGTCATATA
>JAOXYA010478904.1:0-30000 GCA_028565675.1 Sorex palustris | reverse complement strand
CTGTCCCTCAGGCTGCCTGTGAGGACACCAGTCAGGTGGGACTGAACAGCCCTGTGCCATGGCTTAGCTGAGTCACCCCTCACAGCACATGGGGTGGGCCACCAAGGGTGATGTAGCACACAAAGACAGTGTGGACCTGTGGCCACGGGTGGGGGCAGTGATGGCCTGCCCCCCACGCATGCACTCGGCACCAGCACGCACGGGAACCCACTTCCCTCCCTGCACATCAGCTGCCCCGTCCCATCATGAACCCTCACCTGGGACCATACACCCCCCAACACACACTCAGCACATACACACACACACCACACACACCACACACGCACACCCCCACACACAGCCCAAACACCACACACACACCACACACACCACACACATACATACCACACACACCACACACACACCACACACACACCACACACATACATACCACACACACACCACACACACACCACACACACCACACACACCACACACATACATACCACACACACACCACACACACATTCCACACACACATACCACACACACCACACACACACATACCACACACACACCACACACATACCACACCACACACACCACACACATACCATGCCACACATACACCACACACATCACACACATCATACACACACACCATACACACACAACATATACATACACCACACACATCATACCCCACAAAACCCCACACACACCACACACCACACACACCCTACACACACCCCACACACACCATACCACACACACATACACCACACACCACACACACACATCACACACACCATACACACCACACATCACACCCCACATATCACACCCCACACACATATACCATACACCCACACAAACACACATATATCACACACACACCCCACACCCTGCATCCCACACCCCACATCCACACACACACCACATCCCTCACCTATACCCCACACCTCCACACCTCTATACCCCACCCTACCACACCCCCACACCCATCACTCGTCCTCTTCTCTCCCAGGACCTACACCTTTGGCCGCACGCCTGAGCCCAGCTCCAGGAAGGACGGAGAGGCCAGGAGCAGGCGGGACGGGGAGCCCCAGGAGAGCCCCGCGGGGAGCAGCAGCAGCTGGCAGGTGGGGCCCCTCAGGGCAGCCTCTGGGGCGCAGCTTTGGGGACTCAGACCCGGCCCCACCTGGTCCCTGGTCCTCGGGTCCTCGGCGATGCCCCGTGCCTGTGTCTGCAACCCAGCATCCTGGCAGGCGCCAGCACTCGGCGGCCCCCTGGAGGTTCTCTCAGGAGGGCTATGCGATGGCCCCCGGCAGCCTTGCCAGCCCTGGGACGTCGGAGCCACACACAATGGCTTGTTCAGGGTGGGGGAAGCTCTGGGGGGGGGCAGCTCTCCCTGCACCAGGCCGCACCCACCCCGAAGCCCGCTGCTGCAAAAGAGGTGAAGGCCTTGCGGGGTGGGGAGGCCAGGCCTCAGCAGGGTCAGGGCTCCCTCCCGCTGCTCCCCCGAGTCCACCCAAGAGGGAGGGTGGCACGGAAGAGTGCTCCTTCCCGAGGGGAAGCGGCGAGGACAGGAGTGACCGAAAGAGGGGACAAGGTCGGGTTAGGGTGGGACGAGCTGGGGGCACAGAGGGCCAGGTGAGGGGGTGCGAGGCACAACCAGACAGGGTCCCATTCGAGCCCAGTGGGGTCACAGGGGCTGGGCGGGCTCAGGCGCTGTGTCTGTCCACTGCAGGCCGTGGCCAGGAGGAGCGTGCTGGTGGTGCGTCACGGGGAGAGAGTGGACCAGATCTTCGGGAAGGCCTGGTTGCAGCAGTGTGTCACCCCCGATGGTGGGCAGTGCCGACGGCCCGACGCCAGATAAGGCCACACTGGGGGCCACCTCAGATCCTGCCAGGCCCCCAGCACCTTCCCTCAGTGGGCGGGAGGGGGGCGTGGATCCAGGTGGTGTCTCTGTCCCTGGGGCTCCTGTGTGTGTGAGTGTGTGAGTGCATGTGTATGTGCATGTGAATGTATGAGTGTGTGCATGTGAGTGCGTGTGTTGCATGAGTGTGTGTGCATGTGAATTGTGTGAGTATAAATGTGTATGAGTGTGTGCATATGTGTGAGTGGAGGTTGTGAGTGTGATGTGCACGGGGATGTGTAGTGTTTTGTGAGTGGAAGGACACAAGCTACACGCTGTCTAGAGGGTTTCCTTGTGAGGGTATGAGTGTGTGTCAGTGTGTGAGGTGTGTGCAGTGTGTGAGGTGTGTGCAGTGTGTATGGGTGTATGATGTGTGTGAGGTATTTGTGAGGTGTGTGATGTGTGTGCAGTGTATGGGGGAGGTGTGAGGTGTGTAGGTGTGTGGTGTGAGATGTGTGTGACATATGTTGAGGTGTGTATGATGTGTGTGAAGTGTGTGTGGTGTGAAGTGTGTTTGAGGTATGTGTGATGTGTGTGAGGTGTCTGTGAGGTATGTGTGAGGGGTTTGAGGGGTGTGAGGGGTGTGTGAGGTGTGTGAGGGGTGTGGGGTGTACAATGTGTATGAGGGTTGTGTGAGGTGTGTAAGTTGTGTGTGAGTGTCTGAGGTGTGTGGGTGTGTGAGGTGTATGTGGGTGTGTGGGAATGAAATGTGTGTGGGTGTGTAAGGTGTGTGAGATGTGTGGAGTGTGTGGGTGTGTAAGGTGTGTGAGGTGTGCAATGTGTGTGAGGTGTGTGGGTGTTGAGGTATGTGGGTGTGCAATGTGTGTGAGGTGTGTGGTGTGAAGTCTGAGGTATGTTTGAGGTATGTGTGATATGTGTGAGGTGTGTGAGGACCCTGTGAGGAATGTGTGAGGGGTGTTAAGGGTGTGAGGGGTGTGCAAGATATGTGAGGTGTGTGGGGTGTGCAATGTGTGTGAGGTGTGTGAGATGTGTGAAGTGTGTGTGTGTGAGGTGTGTGGGTTTATGAGGTGTGTGTGAGGTGTGTGTGAATGTGTGAGGTGTGTGGGTGTGCAATGTGTGGAAGGTGTGTGAGGTGTGTGAGTGTATGTTGGGAGCCTCCACAGAGCAGCAGCACAGGCAACCTTTGGACTTTCTGGCCTGAGACGCATGTCAGGCCTCTCAGGGAGGTCTGTTGATGCCTCCTGGCCTTTAGGGAGCAAGAGTGTCCCACTGGGGGCTGAGTCCCGAGTTCTCCGCTCTTGGAGAACGTCTCGGCACGGGGACACCACCACACCCCATAAGGGGCCCACACGCAGCCTGTGTGGGGAAGGCAGCTCAACCCTTAAGGCGAGGGGCAGAGTGCCAGGATGGCAGGTCACGTGCTCACCTTGCACGCGACCGTCTGGGTTCTCTTCCCACACCCCGATGGTTCCCAAGGACTGCCAGGGGTAAGCCCTGAGCACCCCTGGGTGTGACCCCAAACCAACAAACCCTAGAGCAAAAGAAAACCCTTAGCTCTGGGCAGGTTTCTGGGCTGACTGTGTCCGGCTGCCTCCTGCCCTGACCCTGCGCTGTCCCCTCAGGCAGATACCACAGGCCTGACCTCAACTTCCCCAGCAGTATCCCCAGACGGAGTAAGGGGCTCCAGGATTTTGAAAGCGACCCCCCCTTGTCCACCTGTGGGAGTTTCCAGGCCCGGATGGCAGGTGCGTTGTGGACGGTTCTCGCTCCAACGGCCCCAAACTCACTGCAGGGGAATGAGGAAAAAAGTGGCCTCCAAGGGCCGCTGGGCTGGGACTGCCCCCGGTTCCTGCGCCCATTGGGGGGCTGTCTCCCCCTTTGGGGAGACACTGGCAGGTCAAAAGGACCCCAGAGGCTGTGCTCACACAGCCCAAGCCCTGGGGACACGCCGGGCAGAGGGGGCGAGGGAGCTGGCGGGTCCCGCAGCCCCGTCAGCGGAAGTCGAGAGACGTGCCCTGGGCTGGGGAGCGGGCACCACAACCAGAGTGCCCAGCAGCATTTGAAACAGGAAAACCACATCCCCTGGCTGCATTCCAGACTGGCGCTCGGGCCGGCTTCACATCATGGGTGCGAGAGCTCGCTGAGTTCATCTGGTTTTACATTTTGGATTTGTTTGGGGTTTTGTTTGGGGTTTTTTGGTTGTTTCTGTTTTTCTGGGGGAAGGGCAGGTTGTTGGGTTGGTTTTTTGTTTTTTGGTTTTGTTTTGCTTGGGGACCACACCAAGTCTCAGGGGCTACACCCAGCCCAGTGCTCAGGGCTCACTGCTCTGGTGCTCCAAGCAGTGCTGGGGATGGAGCGCGAGCCTCTTGCACACAGACCCCGTGTGTGTCTCTGGACTCAGCTGGCTCTTGTTTGGGGGTGAGGGGAGCGTGTGGCCCCCGAGACGCAGAGTTGACTGTGGGAGGGGCTCTGACCATCTTTCCTGGCTGCGGATCTGGCTTGGCCCCTGTTTTGGGGGCTGAGTCCCCCTCCGTAGGCCTGGGCCTGGCTGTCTGCTCCAGAGCGGCACCTGGTCTCTGGCCTGGTCTGGCGTGGTCCCTCCACAGCTGGGCCTGGGGGGAGGGGGGGTGCGGGTCGGCAGGGCACATAGCGTGGAGAGTGCAGCCTCTGCTCTGTCTCCCCAGGGGAGGCCCTAAGGGACAGCGGCGTCCGGATCACGTCCGTCTTCGCGTCTCCGGCTCTGCGCTGCGTGCAGACGGCCCAGCACATCCTCGAAGGTGGGTGCTGAGTCAGGGCGGCCAGCCCAGGGCAACGGGCAGCACGGCAGGTCAGCACGCCAACTCCGGGACCTGTCCAGCGCCACCTGCTGACCTTCCCCTGCAGAGGCAGGAAGTGGGCACTGCTCCTCCGCCACATCCCTGCCTACCTGGGGGGTGAGGGGCGAGCTGCTGTAGAGGGGTGGCCTGTGTGAGCGGAATCTGGGGCGCCCGCTGGGGGGTTGGGGTGCTGTGGGCGGGCACTCAGGGAAATCAGCGGTGACCACGGGCAGAAGCAGCAGGCAGAGGGCAGGGGGTGGGAAGGGGGCTGGGATGCGAGCAGGGCTGGGGTGGGGGCGGCAAGAGAGGAACTGAGGTTCCCAACTTCCGGGGCGCCAGCCCCTCTTCAGAGAAGAAGCTCCCTGCGCCCTGGAGAGCGCCCGCCCAGACTGCCGGGAGTGCCCCCGGTGCCCCCTCCGCTCTACAGGGACCGCTGTGGCCATGCTCAAGGGACGGGGCGGGGGGACAGACGATCCCGTGCAGGACAAGGAGCCGGGGGTATTGCTGGGCAGCCTCCATCCAGGAAACAGTGTCACATGGCTGGAGCACCCCCTCACACCTGGAGCACCACACCTGGAGCATCACACCTCACACCTGGGACACCATACCTCACACCTGAGTCACCTCACCTCACACCAGGAGCACCTCACACCTGGAGCACCACACCTCACACTGGTCCATCTCACCTCACACCTGGAGCACCTCACCTCACACCTAGAGCATCACACCTCACATCTGGGACACCACCTCTGGGCCACCTCACCTCACACCTAGAGCATCACACCTCACATCTGGAACACCACCTCTGGGCCACCTCACCTCACTGGGGCACCACACCTGGAGAACCACACCTCACACCTGGAACACCACACCTCACACCTGGGCCACCACACCTCACACCTGGGCCACCACACCTGGGCCACCTCACCTCACACCTGGAACATCACACCTCACACCTGGAGCACCACACCTCACACTGAGGCACCATGCCTCACACCCAGAGCACTGCACTGCCCTGTGCCTGGAGCACCACACTAGGGGTGATGAGACCCTGACAGCAACAGCCGGGGCTGGTGCTCTTCTAGCGTGTCCTCCTCAGGCTACTCTAACATCACGCCAGTAGGGCCAGGGCAGCAGGAACCGTTTCTGCCAGGACTGTCGATCTGCCTGTTGCCACATGACCACATGGAAAAAGATTCACCCGTGCATGGTGGGGTGGGGAGGATCGGGGTTCCCTCACACCCCCCCAGAGTCCCACAGACCTGCAGGCTGAAGAGACGGCCTTGGGCTGATAGCAATGGGGCAGGGCTTACAGCACTCACCCTACAGATGGCCGGTTCAATCCCCAACATCACATTGGGTCCTGGAGCCCTGCCCGGAGCGAGCAGGGGGCCAGGAGTGAGCCCTGGATACCGCCCGCCGTGGCCCTCCCCGTCCCCCCAAGAACAGATGGTCTTACTGTACAGATCCTCCTTTGGTCCAACACTTGGAGAGGGTCAGTTGTAAGGGTCCAGAATGTTCCAGAAGGGGGTCCCCCAGTCTGGCCCAAGGGATGTCAGGAAATTGTTCCCGTGTCCCGAGCAATGCCCTGGCTCAGCCTGGCCATCCACATGGCCACCTTGTGACGGGGGTGGACGGGTAAGTCTCGGCGGACACCAAGAGTGATGGGCCCTGGGTCCCGCTGAACCCAGAGCTCAGGCTGGAGAAGAGGATGAAGATCCAGGTGGAGCCGGGGGTCTTCGAATGGACCAAGTGGGAGGCGGGCAGAGCCGTGCCACGCTTCATGACCCCTGAGGAGCTGCGGGAGGCGAGCCTGAGCGTCAGCACTGACTACAGGTGGGTCGGGCCGACACCTGTGAGGCTGGGAGGACCGGGCCAGAGGCCGCTGTGACCACGGGAGGCTTGTTCCCAAAGACGCAGCCTCAGAGCCGCGAAGCCTCAAAGCTTGGGGCCCCAAAGACCTCAGTCAGGGCCAGGCCAACCCCATCCCCTCCCTCTGAAGGAGCGTCCCAGGAGCCCCCTGAGAGCAGAGCCGGGACTGCCCATGGGCAGAGCGTGAGGTCCATGGCTCAGGGGGTACTTGACACTGAGGTAGGGCGTGGGTGCAGCGTCTCACCCACGGGGAAGAAGAGAAGCTGTGGGCAGAGTCTATGGGGGCTAGGGGTCCCCCGCAGTCTGGAGGAGGCTGAACACCGGCCCTCCCGGCGTCCTCCCCTTTGGGGGTAGGGTGAACTGCAGCAGAGCTAGAGCCAGGGGCACTCCTCTGGGCAGGGGGCTGGTGCTGGCTGCCGGCTGCTCCCGGGGTCCCCTGCAGGTTGAGGGCCCTGGCCGCTGACCGCGCCACCTCCTCCCACCCTCCAGGCCTGCGGTGCCGCTCGCCTCGCTCCTGCCGGCCGAGACTTATGAAGACTTCGTGGGCAGGTGTGCGCTGAGCGTGCAGCACATGCTCTCCTACAGCCCCCCCGAAGGTGAGCATGCAGAGAGGGGCACCCTGGGCCCCAAGGGTTTGACTCCCCCAGCCCGGCCGTGAGCCTTCAGCTCTGATGCCAGAGCGGAACCCCCCCACTGCACGCTGTCCCCCGCAGCAGCGCTAGCCGAGCTCAGGCGGGTCGCGCACAACCAGGCACCCTCCTGCGGGAGGAAGGGGCTCTGGGATGCGGGGGTCCAACCTGGGGCAGCAAAGAGGGAGCTGAGCCCCCAGCCCTGCATGACCAGGACACACCCCGCGAAGAGAGTGGCAGGCTGAGCAAGCACCTGTCCCACCTCGTGATAAGGAGGAAAGTGCTTCTGGGCCAGAGCGCCAGCACAGAGGCCAGAGTGTTGGCTTTGCACGGCCAGCCCAGGGGCCTCCCCAGCACCCCCAAGCACTGCCAGGAATGACCCCTGAGTGCAGAGCCCTGGGCTCAGGAGAAAGCCCTGAGCACCACCAGGTATGGCCCCAAACAAACAAGCTGGAGGAGTTTCTGCTTCCAGAAAAATGCCGAGCCCCAGGGAAGGGTCTAGAACTCGGCTGGACGCCGCCCTACAGGTCCGTGGGGGGCGCCTCTGCCTGTCCTGACCCAGGCCCTGCCCTGTCCCCGCAGCTGGCGTCATCCTGGTGGTGGCCCACGGCTCGGCTCTGGACTCCTGCACGCGCCCGCTCCTGCGGCTGCCGCCCCGGGACTGCGCGGACTTCGGCCAGCTGGTGAGGAAGGTCCGTGCCGGCCACCCCTGCTTAGCCGGAAGTACAGGCCTGTGTCGGGACCCTCCCTGGCACTAGGCCTCCGGGGGAGCCACCCCGAGGGACAGGACAGAGCCCTGATCAGGGCCTCTTCCACACTCCCACACGCTCTGCAGAGGCTGCGGGAAGGTCAGGCTGGCCTCTGGCTCTGGATCCCCAGGCGGGATGAGCACAGGAAGGAGACGTCCAGCCCGGGATGCACGGGCACACTGACCTCACAGGCCAGGGCCCACCCTGCCCACTCCTGGGTCCACTCCCGACAGGCCCAATGCACTTGCTCTCCCCGAAACTCACTGAGCCGACGCTAAGGGCTGCAGTATGACAGCACCTGGCCCCCCATCAGGGCCTGCCTGCTGCCCACAGCTGCTCATGCAAGAGTGAATAGCACGGCGCCCCCAGGCCCCAGGAGCTGAGGTCCAGAGGACAGCCCCGGGCAGCGGCTCCCGACCCCTCCACGAGGAGCGCTGTCACCATTCCCTTCCCAGCTCCCTGGGGCCCTCCAGACACACCAGACAGGGCAGAGGGGAGGGGCTGGCCTGCCCACGGACGGCCCCCATGGGCCACCTGAGCCCACCAGAGCCAGGAGAAGGCCCTGAGTACCGTCGGGTGTGGCCCCAAAACAGAACAAAGACAGTAATCTATGTGCCCTGGGGACCCTGTCCCGGCCACCCCGTCCTGGATGCCACACACACGCACGCACCCGCACACACACACACACGTACTCACACACATACATACATATGTGCATACGCACACACACTCACACACATGTGCACACACAGATGCACACACGCATGCATAAGAACACACACATGCACACACACACAGCAGCCCTGAACATCTGTGCTCCTGTGATAATCAGGGACTGGCGCTTGGGTTACAGACTGCAGTAACCTCGCAGAACAGACATTGGGCCAACCAAGGGTTTGTCCAAACAGGTTGCCCTTTGAAACAGGAGCATGGCATCCCCGGGGCCACCCGCCCATCAGACCCCTCTTAGCAGGAGGGAACTCAGGCGTGAGGGCTCTGACCGCACCGGCAGGCTCGGTGCTCAAGCGCCACTCCTTGTGGTGCTGGGGGGAGCCGGGCCGACCCTGAACGGCCTCAGCAGCCCCAGCATAGTGGGGGGAGGGGTGGGTCTCCTTCCTACACCATCCCCCAGATCCCTCCCCAGCGTGCTGGGATGGGAGTGGGGGCCTGAGGGGGACCCAGGGCTGACACCTTGCTCTGTGCTCAGGGTCGCTCTGTGGGGTGCCGGGATGGAGCGAGGCCAGCTGTGTGCATGGCCAGGCCTGCCGGACCCTCTGTTCCCGTGGGCTTCTGCTTGTTGTCAGGGGTTGAGCATGCAGTGGGCAGGTCTCACCCTGAGCAGGCTGCTGGGGCCAGCAGTGGGGGTCAGTGGGGGGGGGGGCGCAGAGGTGCAGGGCGGAGAGCTGCCCCAGGCAGTCCTGGCTCTCCCCGTCATCACTGCCCCTTCTCCGTGGGTCCCTCCAGGCAGCTTTTCTGGGGGCCGCCTGGTGTGGATGGTCCCCATAGGTGCGCCTGGGGCCCGCACTGGCAGGGGGTGGGGGGTTGGGGGGGGCGGGACCAGGCAGGCTGGGAGGGGCAGGCCAAGGTGGGGTGGGCGGCAGGAGTGACCAACTCTCTGCCCCAGATCCCGGCCCTGGGCATGTGCTTCTGTGAGGAGGACGGCGAGACAGGGACATGGCAGCTGCGGCCTCCACCCGTGAAGACGCTCACCCACGGCGCCAACTCGCCCTTCAGCTGGAGGAACTGGGTCCTGGGCACCTAGATGGAGCCGCAGCCCCGCGGCCGTCCTGACGAAGCTGCTCCGGGCTCACTCTGTGAGCCCTGTGTCCGCATGTGACCCGAGAGGTGGAGTCCCGTGCATCCGGGATTAAAGCCCCTCCCGTGCCAATCAGGCCCCTGACTCCATGCTGGGCGCGTCCAGCTCTGTGGGCTGCCTGGGCCGGGCTCAATCCCCCCTGGCACTCACGCCTGGCCCACAGGGCTCAGCAAGGCAGGACCACCAGCGGGCAGGCCCCAGGGGCGGTGAGGACACTCGCCTCTCCCGCAGGCCTGACATACAGGAGAAATCTTGCACCCCCACCCACGAGCCAGCCTCCTGGCCACAGTCCCAACGCCGAACGTGGCCTGCTTCACACCAGCGGTCTCCGCGTCTATAAGCCACACACCCCTGGCACTGATACCCCACTGGGAGCCACCGTGCGCCCTCACCACTGCCTGGCACACAGCTGGGAGCATTCAGGGGGCCCCTGAAGCCTCAAGTCCCCTCAGTGACAGGCGGCCCACAGGCCACTTGGGCATGTCCAGGCCCTGCTCACAAACAGCGGAACTGAGGAGAAGGCGGTCACGTGGGCATGGCGGGCAGTAACTTCAGGAGCCATTTCTGTTACTGGCCTCATGGGCTGTGGCATCCACAGGCTGTGCTTGCACACACACATGCACACACACGCACACACATGCATGCATGCTCTAACACATATGCACATGAATACACCACACACATGCATGAACACATGCAGGCACACATGTGTGAGCTGCACACACATTCACATGCACACATGCAATGCATGAACACACGTGCACACACATTCACATGCACGCATGCATGAATGTACACATAGGCACAAGCATAGACACCCAGGCACACGTGCGAACACGTGACACATACACAATGCATGAACACATGTGTGCACACACTTTCACATGCACACGTCTGCGTGCACGTGCTTGCACATGCATAAACATGCATGCACCCACATACACGAACATGCCTGCAGTTACATATGCACAAACGTCAGGCTGTGACAGTTGGCAGGTCGCCTTTATTCCCAAGACCGTGCGGTGTGCAAGCAGTCCGAAGCACCCGCCGTGGGGGCTGGAGCCATGCCCGGCCCTGCCCGGCCCTGACCAGCTCTGAGCAGTGCGTCCTCACCATCCAGCTCCGCTCAGTCCCCCACCTCTGCCTGCCGGGCCTCGTCCTCGTCAACAGCAGCATTTCCTGGGGGAGGGAGAGCCCGTGGCCGCCTATCTGTGTGGGCCAGCTGGCCAGCAGCAGGTAAAGCGCCATTCCTGCTAGCCTTGGTCATGCAGACCCTCGGCGGCTCAGGCACAGAGCATGCCCGTGTCGGGGGGCATCCCCAGCAGGGACAGCGGGCGCCAGCTGAGGCTCTGCCTGCGCCCACAAGACCCCTGAAGGCCAGAGGCCATTGTGGTCAGCTCCCACCTGCCCCATCCCCTTGCTCCTGACTCCCGGCCCTCTGCCCCTCACCCCCCCTCCCCCATGCGGTTTCTCAGGGCCAGCCCCGCCCCAGCCATACCGAGGTCCAGGTCATTGGGCCGAAATTCGTCCTGGACTTCATAATCCCGAGTCTCCTCCTCCTCGCCAACCTTGAAGTCTGTCTCCATCTCGTCGGAAAAGTCAGTCATGGCCTCGACAGCCTCTGCTCCCCCTGCAAGGTGCACAGCAAGGGGGAGGGCCTCTCCGGAGCTGCAGCACCTGTGTCCCCTCAGGGACGCTGCCTCCCTCCCCCGGGTCCTGGGGCCTCCTGACAGGAGCACTGGTGTCCAGAGGGAAACCCCGCACAGCTGCGCCTGGGAGAGCAGCCTGATACAGCTGAGCCTGAAGTTGCCCCTCATCTCTGGTGTGTGCACAGGAGGTCAAAGGTTGGCTCTTTGGCCAGTCTGGATTGCCTTCGTCTGTCTCACACCCCTGCAACCAGGGCAGGACCTTTTCCTCGATTCCTGGGCACTTGGCTACTCCTCAGGAAGCAGCTGTCGTGGGCACGGTCTCTGCTACCCGACCCGCAGGGAAGCACGTGGCCCCCAGCTGCTGCCCTAACCAGGGCACCACCAGCCACCAGGGATACCAGGACACTGCCTTGGGTGACCATGGAATCAGCCGGGGCTGTCGCAGGGGCGGCACTGTGTCCCCTGGTCCCTCCTGAGGAGGCTCCACCAAGGCTCTGTCTCGTGACAGCTGTCAGGGGCCCAAAGGTCCAACGTCCACTCCCCCCAGCAGGCCTGTGCACAGCCCCTACCCTCGGGGAACCCCACAGCCCCTACCCTCAGGCACCGCCTCTTCCTGGCCGCTCTTCTCTGTGGACGGCTTCTCCTCAGGCAGCGTTGGCGTCCACAGGGCCAGCTCCGTGATCTTGGTCGCCTTCCACTTTGGGACCAGTGTCACCAGCGCCTCCTCCTCCTCCTCCTCTTCTCCTCTGTCCTATTCCCGTGCAGGCCTCAGTTTATCAGCCTGCGTCAGACCCACCTGCAAACCAAGGGTCTGCGGCTCTGGCAGCCAAGCCAGTGGGCAGGCAGGTGACGGGCCTCCATACTCTGAGGCACACACACCCCGCCCCCAACACACACACACTCACACATTCACTCAAACATACACACAGACACACTCAGACACTCACACACACACACACTCAAACATACAGACACCCACTCACCCACACACACTCACACTAACACACACATTCACACACTAACACACACTCACACGCATACTCACACACAAACTCACACACCACACATACTCATTCACACATATACACTCACACACTCATACACACAGTCACACACTCATACACACACTCACACACTCACACACTCACACACACACAGAGCTGCGTCCCAAAGCTTTTCACATTCTGGCCCCATGGCCCCGCACCTGGGCTCCTGCTGGCCCAAGCGCCCCAGCCTCTCAGGCATCTCCGGAGCAGCCCCGACAGGCCTGGAGCCCAATTTCGGGGCTTTAAAGTAGAGCGAAGCATTATGCAGCCTAAGAAGCCAGGCAGGCCCATGCAGGGGTCACCAAGGCCTCTTGCCATCTCTGGCATCTGAAGCCTCCAGCTGGTTTGGGGGCCACACCTGGTGCCTGGCTCTGGGTTCAGGGGACCCGACGGGAGGCCACACGCAGGCGGGCCTCCACCACCCACACTAGAGCTCGGCAAGGCCCCTGCTGCCCTCGGGCCCCGCACACAGCCCCCAGCTCCCCTCCTGCTGGCCCACTCACCGTGTCGGCCAGGCGGTACTCGCCGTGCTGCTCACAGCCAATGTCAAACACATACTTCCCTGGTCCCACGGGCTGTGTGGGGCAAAGGGACGCTGAGGGCCAGGAGGAGACGGAACTCCTCGGGGCCCCTCAGGACAGCTGGACCCTGGGGCCAGCACAGAGCTACTCTGTGTCGCTCCAGAGCTGGGGCTGGGGAGGTGCCCCCAGAAGGGTCCGGGTGGAGCCGGAGTCTCAGACAGAATAAAACAGTATCTGACTAGAGTTGGGGTTCCCTGAACACCAAGCCGCTCATCCGGGCTGTGTCTAAGGTGAGAGCAAGTCTCGGCCAGTGTCCACAAGGAGGCGGGTGTTTGTTTGGGTTTTGCTTGGAGGCCACACCCAGCTGTGCTGAGCACTGACTCCTGGCTCTGTGCTCAGGGATCACTCCTGTGGGCTCAGGGGAGCCCGTGCAGTGCCGGGATGGAGGGAGGTCTGGTGTGTGCATGCGAGCGCCTGAACCCCTGAGCCATCTCTACGGCCCAGAGTTAGGTCTTTAAATCACGAGGAGGCAACAGTCATTTTTCAGAACTAAACAGATTTCTTTGAGGCATGAATAATCTGTGCCTCAATAATCTGTTTCCAGGCAGAGATGTGGATCAGCAGGAAGGGGCAGCCTGGCACAAGGGAGGTGGTGGGCCTCGATTCACCCCAAGCACACGCATGCACACACATGGGCACCAACAGATACATGCTCGCACATGCACACACATACACACACAAGCACCAACAAGCATGCGCAAACACGCATGCACATAGAGGTATCAACGGGCACATGCACATACATGTACACACTCACACACACTCAGACATGGACATGCACACACGCACACATGTGCATGCACGTGCATGTATGCGCATGCACGCACATGTGCACATGCATGTGCAGACATGCACACATGTGCAGACATGCATGTGTGCACATATGTGCATGCACACGTATGTGAACATGTGCATATACAGGCACGTGCACACGTGTGCACACATGCACATACACACGTGCATGGCTGGACACATGTGCATACACACAATGCACACACATGCACACACGCACATGCACACAGGCACAAGTGTGCACATGCACACACACGCACGTGCACACACACACACTGTGATGTCACTGTGACCTGACAGCCGTGTGCTCCACACATGTTCTCAGCCCCCTGGCTGGGCATTTGGCGCCTGTGAATCACAGTGGCTGGTGGAAGCGCCATCTATAATGTGGAGCGTGGACCTCATTCACCAAACAGCTCTTCGATTTTTTTTAGGGTGTTTTCTAATTTCTAGGGACAATTTTGCTCACACTGAGTCTGCTGGCCTTCCCTTCGCTGCAGTAAAGGTCCTGTCCCCTCATGGCCCATGAATACAGACTCGCCCTTCGCCTCTCTCTGACTCTCTCACTTGTGGTTTTTTTGTGTTTGGTTTTTTTGTCTTGGTTTTCATTTGGGGTCACACCTGGCTGTGCCCAGGGGTCACTCCTGTCTCTGCCCTTGGAAACTACTCCTGGCAGGCTTGGGCAGCCTCGTGGGATGGGGGTGGAAGCTGGGCCAGCACCCCACCCGCCACACCAGCGCTGCAGCTTGTGCTCGCCTTAAAGTCCGCCCCACACAGTCTCCTTCCAGGCCACAGACAAACTGGGGTTCTCTCCTCCCTCCCTGCTCCGGGCAGGTTCTCAAGCTGCTTTCCCGCACCCCTGCTGCTCTCTGGTCTCTGCCCGCGTTTCCTCTTCCTGTGGGGAGATGAATGACTTCCTGTGCCGGGACCTCTGCCCTCACGAGTGCGCCCGCCAGCTCAGCCTCGCAGTTTTTCCATTACAGAAGCATCAGAGGGTGCTGGAAACTTAGCAGCAATGAAGTGAAACCGGTTTCTTTGGAGCCGAGAACTAGCCAGGGGTACGCAGCAGCACCTGAAGACACGGCCCCCATAGGCAGGGTCGCTCGTGAGGGCAGAGAGCCCACGGGAGAGCAACCGCACTCGCGTGGGAGAGCCACAAGCTGTGGGTCTGGGGACAGCCGCAGCCCGCTCTGACACCCCAGCAATGGGCAAGAGCAACAGCACAAGGCCAACAATGCAACACCTGCACAAACAACATAACACTCGCAGCCAACAACACACTCGCAAGAGCTCAACAATCACATTTAACAACAACAGTCAACAACAGACTCACAGTCAACAAGACACTCGCAATCAGCAACACATTCACAACAACAACACACTCAGTCAAAAACACAACACTCAGGGCTGAGAGATAACTCAATGGCTTGGTGTACAAGCACTGTGGGGAGCAATTCCCAGACCAACACTGGGTGTGGCCCAAAAACAAAAACCGACTATGTAATCAACAAGCACAAACTGGTCTTTATGAAAAATAAAGTTTGCTTAAACCCTTGGGAAAAAAAACCACAACACCCACAGTCAACACACACCTGCAGTCAACAACACACTCATGGTCAACGACACAACACTCACACTCAACAATAATCACCAACACACTCACAGCCACCAACATAGTCAACCAGCCTCACAGCCAACGACACGAACACTCACAGATGTGGCAGTGCCCGGAGCTGATGCTGTTAAAAACTCTGACGTGCCCAGAGGGTAGAAGACTGGGCACTGGAGTGGCAGGACAGTGGGGAAAGCGTCTGCCTTGAATGCAGCAGGTCCAAGTTTGCTCCCTGGCACCTCACCTGGGCCCCTGAGCATGCCAGGAGGAATCCCTGAGCACTGAGCCAGGAGTCAGCCGTGAGTACTGCCGGGTGTCATTTAAAAACAAACCAACCAAAAGCAGCACAGTGAGCACGTGTGTAGGGCATGCAGGAGTCAGCGTGCCTGAGGACAGCGTGTGCTGCGTGTGTGTGTATCCGGTGTGCATGAGCATGTAAACATTGTGTGTGTGGATGCACATGAGTGCAGGCACATGTGTGTCATGTGTGTGCATACATGAGCATGCAGGCATGTGCACACACAGGTGCACAGGGTCCATGGAAGGACACCCTACAGGGGAAGAGGCAGAGGGCTGGCACAGGCTGGGCAGGAGGAAGGTGGGCGGACAGTCCAGCAAGTGCCAAAAGCCCAGAGAGCAGGAACTCTCCCTGGACTGAGTGCTCCGTCGGCAGTGCTCCCCGCTCCCCTCCCAGAGCGTGCCCGCCCCATCCACACTGCACTCCTGGCTCTCTGTGGCTCTTTCCCGCTCTCCTGCACCATCACCAGCACGAGAGCCTCCGTGAGTGCTGCAGGGTGACCCGGTGCCTAGACTCGAGTGAGGGGGGTGGCAGGGGAGTCTGGGCCAGAGCCCGAACCCCAGGGAGGGGGCTGCACCCTCTAAGTCCACCCCCAGGAACCCCTGCCTCAGAGAGCGTGTCGCCCACTCTGATCATAGCTAGGGGTTCAGCACCCCACTCGCTTGGAGCCCCCAACCCCATCACCACGGAGGCCGCCCTCAGCGGGGGCCCCTCCCATCCACGCAGCCCCCGGGCACTCACGTTCTTGTTCAGGAACTTGCCCTGGTATCTGTGGTTGAGGTGGATGAGCTCGGCGGCTCCCTCCTGCTGCCCGCGTACCCAGGTGCCCACGTACTTGCTGCCCGTCTCGGCGTAGTAGTAGGTGCCCTGCCCATGCCTGCCAGGCGGAGGGAGCCGGCTACACCCACAGCCTCTGCAGGGTCTCCATATCTGGGGGAAGGGGCACCACCCAGGCAGGCCCTGAGCATGGCGGGATGCCGGAGGGTCTGGGGTGGGGACTTCGCAGTGTCGGGGGCAGCGCCCAACCCACGTGACCAGGGGCAGTGCCAGACCTTCGCGACTGGGGCAGCGCAGGGACGCACCTCTGGTGGTTGAACCACTCGCCCGTGTACGTGTCGTTGTTGACATAGTAGTACACGCCGTGCCCGTGCCGCAGGTCATTGGCCCACTCCCCTGGGACAGAGCGCCCGAGTCAAGGGGAGAGTGGAGGAGAGGCAGGCGGGCCTGGGGCAGCCACGGGGGCTGTCTGGGCCCCTGCCCGTAGTAACCAGCCCCCCCACACACCACTTTTCTAGTCCCCGTCCCCCCGCCTCTGCATTTCATCCTTGGCTGGGCTCCTGGTGGCACTCAGAGGCCAGCTGTCTCCTGGCGATTCCCGACCAGCCGGCAGGAACCTGAAGCTGCACTCAGCCACCCACCCCTCGTGCAGGGCTCCCCTGGGTCCCCCGACCATGCTGTGGGCTCACAGGGGCCCTCGGGGGTGTCGCGGGTCAAACCAGGATGGGTCCTGCCGACCCAGCCCAGCTCCCCAGACCCTGTCTCCGCTCTTTGGCGTGGCGGCCTCAAGGCTCATCCATGTGCAGCCGGGAGTCTGTGGGCGCCCCCACCCCCACCTGTCTGCCCCAGCGTCCACCGTCACTAGGGCGCCAGTCAAAGGCTATTTAAGATAAACCCCCTGCAGGATGCAAGAACATTCATTCAAAAGGACAGTCACAGCCTGTTCCTGGCTGCATCCCTAGCTGAGACACAGAGCCACCCCAGGCGCCATCCAGAAGAACTATGGAGAATAGCCGCTGCCCGCAGGACACGACACCAAGCTAATCTGCGGGGGTGGGGGGGGGAGGAGGGCGCTAGAAGGCACATGGCCGGCTTGCGTCTGGGCGGGGACATGCGTCAGGGAGGGAAGGCCCAGGTCACCCGGCCCAGTGTCCAGAGAGAAGGACAGACAGAAAGACAGAAAGGAAAAGAAATCAAGGCGGGGCACAGCAGGGAGGGCGTTTGCCTTGCACACAGCCAACTGGGGTTCGATTTCCAGCATCCCACATGGTCCCCCAAGCACTGCCAGGAGTAACTCCTGAGTGCAGAGCCAGGAGGAACCCCTGAGCATCGCTGGGTTGGGACCCCAAAAAGCAAAACAAAAGAAAAAAGAAATCAAGGGGGAAAGAAATGAGGGAGGGGAGGAGTGGGCCCAGGGCGGGGCTTTGTCACACATGTGACACGGGGGAGTGGCCAGGCCATGGACATAGGCACAACCTCACACTGAGGCAGGGGTGCTGGCAGCCACTGAGCCAGGCGCCCAGCAGGCTGGCCTGGAGGCTGGCCCCAAGGAAGCTGACGCTGGTGGCGCAACCGACCGCGGTAGAAATATCTGCCTAAACTCAAGTACCAGAGGCTTAGTAAGCCGCACTTCTGCAATCAAATCTACGTCATTTGTTTTTTTTTAAAAAAAGACCCTCTGCAGAGGCAGAGCCAACAACGGGCAAGCAAGACTGCATGTGTCCCCACTGCAGGGAAGGGTCCCTGCTCCCCACCCACACCAGCCCAGCAGGGAAGGGACCCTCTGAGCCGACACCAGACTCCTCTCCTGGTGCCTGTAGCAGCAACATGGTCTACCTGCACCCCCAAACCCAAGGGGGAGACAAACTGTCGAGCAGGGAGAGGAGGTGAGAGTCAGCTTCGACCCCCAGCACAGAGCACCTCCAGCCCTCCCCAACAGCCCCTGACCCTCCAGCCTCAGCCCTCCCCCACAGCCCAACCTCCCCAACCTCAGCCCTCCCCCACAGCTCCCTACTCCAGCCTCAGCCCTCCTCCACAGCCCCCAACTCCTCAGCCTTAGCCTGACCCCCCCAGCCTCAGCCCTCCCCCACAGCCCCCAACTAACCCAGCCTCAGCCCTCCCCCACAGCTGGACCCGAGAGCCTCAGCCCTCCCCCACAGCCCTGACCCCCAGCTTCAGCCCTCCCCCACAGATGGACCCCCAGCCTCAAACCTCCCCAAAGCTCCAGACCCCCCCCAGTCTCAGCCTTCCCCCACAGCCCCCAACCCCCCAGTCTCCGGCCCTAGGGGCCCACCATCCCCAACCTCATGATCTACCGGTGGGTTTGTGGGGTGACTCAAAGGGCTGGAAGCAGCTGTGCAGGCCTGAACAAGATTCCTGCATGACCCAGCAACACTGACCATGGCCCTCACTGGCCCCCAGCAGCAGTGAGGTGACCCCAGCAGCCGCCTGTGTTGGATGTTGGAAGCGTGTTCCCAGGAGGGGACCAGGCTCCTGAGTCCTGCCGGAAAAGGGCGGGCTTTGCCCCCAGAACGTCCTCACTCAACCCTCCAAGTTCACCCCCACCCAAGCACCCGGCCTTCCTGCCCTGCCCCACCCCCAGTGTCCTGGGTCCCACTCCCCTGCGGGGACCATCCACACCCAGGACGGTCAGGGAGAATCTAGCTTGACTCACTGAGCTAAAACTAACTCGGCAGCATCTGGCCTCAGGTCACCTGGGAGGGCGGCCAGCGGGAGGACACGGAAGCACACGGGAAACCCAGAGCAACGGCCCTGCCCCGGCCCATCTCCTGGCGTGTGTCTGCTCAGCAACACACATGTATGCTGCCTCACATGCCAGTCACATGCGAGTGACAGCTGGAGACCAGGCACGAGGACGAGGACCTAAAACTCACTCCCCTGAGCCAGCAACGCCCGAGGGGGACGAAGGGACCCTGCACCCCTGGTCTGGCTTCATCAGCACCAGAACGGCCGTCCTGGGCCATGGCACTGGGGTCCCCCAGTCACAGGGCCGCCCCGGGACAGGCTGAGTGAGGGTGGGTTTCACCTTGGGGAAATAGACATGGGGCAGCAGGGGGGTGTCCCCTCTGTTTCTGCAGGCCACTCGCCTTCCAGAGGTTTCTGCAAGTCGTGTTCTGCCTGCCACCCCTGAGGGCGGGAGGCTGTGAGCTCAGGGTGCGGCCCCTCCCCAGCGGGCAGCCTGGCTGGGCCCAGGGTTTCCCCGCCTCCCCCACTGCCCTCAGAACCCATGGACCCCCACCTCTGTACCTGCCTCTGGGGGCGTCTCACCTTCGTACCGAGACCCGTCTGGGTAGAAGAACGTGCCCTGGCCGTGCTTCTGATTCTTGAAATATTCCCCGACGTAGCGGGCCCCGTTCTTGAACTTGTAGACACCCTGGAACAGAGACGGCAGCGTCTCCACATCACCCGCTTCCGGAGTTCCCACAAGGAGTGAGACGGTGGTCTTCCAGCCCTCGTGAGGCTCTGACCTGGCCGTGTCTTTTGCCGAATTCGTAGTTCCCCTCATAGGTGTCGCCATTGGGCAGCCGTGCCTTCCCGTGCCCGTGCCGCTCCCCGCTCTCGTTCCGAGCCCCCTCGTATTCCTGTGAGGGAGGAACGAGCTGAGAGTACCAGGATGCGCCTCGTAAGTACTCGCCTCTCGCCCCCAAGTCCTCGAGACCCTGCAGGAGCCCCAGCCCCCAGGACACATGGCCTTGTGGAGGGCACACCCAGCAGTGCTCAGAGCATCAGAGCTACAACCGGAGGCTCTTGGTCCCTGCCAGGCGGGACCTTACGCAGACCCTCACACCCTCACACCACAGAGGCTCTTCTGCAGGCCTCGTAACAATGCCAGTTCAGGCTCAATCGAGAGACACACACACACACACACACACACACAGTGCAGCCCTACACCTTCCTGGAAGACTGCTCTGAAACCCTTGCCTAAAATATATCGTGAAGGGGGGATGGGGAATGTCACTATAGGGAGGACTGGAGAGCAGTGTGCTGGTCGGCCAGAGGAAGGGAGAGACGGAGAACAGCCTTGCCCATATTCGGAACAGAGTCCAGCTAGGGAAAAACGTGTCCAAAGCAACACAAACTGAGACCTGCTCTACAGAACTGGGTTACCACGGGGTGGGAATGGGGGGGGGGGGCGTGAAGACAGAGGTGGAGGGAAGGGAGGTGCGCTGTTGGAACACTGTATGCATGCAGCCCTGTGACAAGCAGGAATGTAACCATGATGCCTGAAGTTTAAAAACTGTCAGTGACTTTAACATGTTTCAGGGGTTGGCGATATCAAAGTGCACGAAAGTCCTTCCACCACAAGACCCCAGGACCTCACAGGACACCTCAAGCCAAGCTTCTGGGGTGGCTGAAGAGAACACAATTGTGGTTTGAAGCTAAAAAAATAGATATGGGCTGTAAAAAGGTGTGGAGCTTGAAGCTGGAGCCAGAGCACAGCGGGCAGGGCACTTGCCTTGCGAGCGGCAAGTGGGCTCAACCCCTGGCACTGCACAGGTCCCCCGAACCATCCAGGGGTGATTCCTGAGCGCCCCGGGCTGCAGCCCCCCTAATCAAATCTAATGATAATAATGAGAGAATTGATCTGTTCGCGGCGGCCCGGCCGTTTCTGGAACTGCTTCCTCCCGGGTCCTCCACGTCCTGGGGTCCGGACGGCCCGCACGCCCCTCCCCGCAGCCTGCACCCCTCACCCCGAGGTCATTCTCTCCCTCCTCCTCCAACTCCTCCGACCCCAGGTCCGACATGGCTCCGCCGCGTTCTGTGCCCTCCCTGGACCGCTGCTAACCACAGCCCGCAGCGCCGCGTCCGCCGTCGCCACGGAGACGCCGAAAGCCCCGCCTCCCTCCGGGAGAATTCATCAATCATCAGGGAGAACTCGGGGAGGGGGCGTGTCTATAGCGGGAAGGGCGGGTCTGAATATTTAGGTGGGGAAGTCATTGGCCGAACGCTAGCAGCCGCGGAAGGCGCCCACCAATTGCCGACCGGGACGCGCGAGGGGCGTGGTCTGCTCGGGGGGTAGGCGGGGCGGAAGGAGAGAGGGCAGCCCCGGTGCTGTCATAGCAACCAGATGGGCGTCCAAGCCAAATTCCGGCGGAAAGCACGAGGGCCCAGAGAGCCCTGGGATCCAGGCTCTGGTTTCTGGCGATGCTGCCAAAGATTCCCCCTCGTGGGGCTCTTAAGAGGAAGGGTCCAGCGGGGCCTGGGGCCAGCACTCAGGCCCCTGTGACCACACCCCAACACACACGCACTCTATTCCTCACCTCTTTGCGCCTTCCAGTCCGCAGAGATGAGTCTGCCCAGATCTGTTCTCCTGTTTCTAGAGATCTCCTGACCTAGTAAACGTTTGCCCCCAAGAACGTCCCTCCTGGACCCTGCACGTGAGTCCAGCCTCACCGTACCCCTCACCACCTGCCAGCTGCTCAGACACACTCACACTCCCCCTTGGATGGGCCCTCCTCCTGGCTGCCTCAGGGGACAGCCCTGTCGGCACTCCAGGGAAGGCTTTCTACCTCCCCATTAACTCTAGCAATCACTTCTAACGTGGCCACACTGAGCTCCGGCTCTCCCCACTCTGACTCCAGTCTTGGAGAAAACCCTCTCAGTCTATCATCTGCTCACTGACCTTCTCACCCTCCCAAGATCCACTACAGGCTTCAACGAAAATCAAACTGTAGGTCTTTCCCCGAGGCACCAAGAGAGACGCCTGAGCCTGGCCAGACCCACTCTCCAGCGCTGCTCTGGACACAAAGCTAGTTTCCAGAGACTGGCTGAAGAGGCACTTCCAGGAAAAGTTGCAGAGTCCTGATAAAGGCAGCTGGGAGGGAGGAGGGACTGCATCTGTCTGTGATCTGTCATCCAACACCATTGCCATCCACCTAAAGAGCTGGCGCTGCTGCAGTGTAAAGTGTAAGCAGGGGGGTTGTCAGCAGGCTCACCCACACTGTGTTTCAAGTGTAAGCAGCGTGTGGTTCAGTGCGGATCAGTCGCACTGTCTCAGGCCAATTCTCCCAGTATCCTACACATCCTTCCTGCCCTTTGCAGCTAGATGAGCCTAACTCCCACTGAACCAGAGCCATATTTATCAGGTGTGAATGTTTATCTCATACCATTGTGCCCTGGGGTGCTTCCTGGTTTCAGGGGCCACTGTCTTAAGACCCGCCCCCATCTTAAGTCTTCCCACGGCACCTGAGAAAGGGTTTTGCACCTAGTAGGAGTTCAGACAGGCCAGGAAGGATGGGAATACAGATGGGCTTTTCCTCCCTCAGTTAGTTTTGCATAAAGCACAGCCCTGTTGTGTGGGGAAAGTAAGGAGGAGCCTCCAAGCCAGACTAGCCAAGAGTTTGCTCAGAACTATTAGCAAGGGACTTGTGTGCCTTTACTTGCTTCTGGCAGGGACTCCAAGGCAGCCAAAGGGGAAGCAATGGTCGACTGCAGGAGGGCGTGAAGAAGGTGCCCAGGGGTCCCTTGCTATGGCAGGCCCCTGGCACAGGACAGCCGCCAGTGACTAACCAGGAACAGGGCGTCCTACTTGGCTGGACAGGGCCCCAACGCAGCCTTGGCTGGCTGGTCCCAGTTACTCTGGATGATCAGACTCGGCCTGTTACAGTTGGCCCAGCTGTCAAGGGCTCGTTTGTTCCTGGAGTGGCCGGTACCGATAGCTGATGGCCACCCGCGGCCAGCTCCTGGACTGGCTACTGCAGATAGCGGCTGGTTTCCTGGACTGCCTCCTGGAAGTTATGAGTCAGAGTCCGGTCTGTGTGGGGTGCGGGTGGGGGCATTATAGGGCACACCCAGTGTTCGGGACTTACTCCCAGCTCTGTACTCAGGTCTCCCTCTTGGGGGAGCTCAGGAGACTCTGTGTGGTTCTAGGGATCAGACGGGTCAGCCAAGTGCAAGTCGAGTACCTCACCCCTGAATTGTCTTTGGCCCCCAGATTTATGTTTTTACATATGGTTTGGTCATTACTTCTTTGTATATCCAAATAATATAGTTTTGTGAACTATGTAACTGTTTTATCTTAAATCTAGATATCGTCACACGCTTCTTAGTTGCTATTGAGGCTTAGTACCCTCAAAATAATAGTAATAGGATTGTTTCATATCTTCAAATCTTACACTGTTAACAATCACTCATCTAACTGAAGGGGGAAACAGGCTCTAAAGCCATTACTGTTAAGTGAGAACGTTATTGACCTTCTACAGCCCAAAGATCCAAGTTCTAGTTCCACAATTTACTGAGTTTCCACACAATTTACTGTCTTTGGGGATCACAGACAATTCACTTGCCCTGGAGTCTCAGTTTCCCAGACTGTCATGGGGGGAATAAGCCCTTCTGATCTCAGTTGCCAGAGAAAGCAAAGGTGACCAATAATTCCTGCAGAGCTATTTGTTAGGGCAGCTAATGATGATGTTAGTAATGAACATATTTCGGATAACTCATGTGACTAATATGAAGTGCCCCTCATATACACCCAAACTGTGTATTGTGTGTGGAGAGATGGCTGAGCAGACCTCAGGTAGCGTCACTAACGCCAAATCCATGAAGGAAACAACCTAGGGTCTTTTCAGAACACATGTCCCAGAAACAGTAAGATACTGGGGGTTACCCTCTTGACCTCATCGCAGGCCCAAACAAATCACCTACTGAAAAAGTTAATGACAGAGGCGCAGTGACATGAAAGAAGCTACAACTGCGCCATTTGTAGGAACTGCTAAAGAGAAAAGGATGCAATCCACTCTTCACACTTCGGTCTTTTGTCACGAGGCATTTCCCATAATCCTGCACAGGGAGGGTCTCCCAGCATCCACCAGGGCGGTTTCCCAGCATCCACCAGGGGAGCTTCCCATTACCCACCAGGGCAGTTTCCCAGCACCCATCAGAGAATTTCCCAGCATCCGCCAGGGCGGTTTCCCAGCATCCGCCAGGGCAGTTTCCCAGCATCCACCAGGGAAGTTTCCCAGCATCCGCCAGGGCAGTTTCCCAGCATCCACCAGGGAAGTTTCCCAGCATCCACCAGGAGAGCTTCCCGACATGCTCCAGGGAAGTTCCCAGCATGCTCTGGGGCGGTTTCCCAGCATCATCCGGGACAGTTTTCCCACACGCTCTGAAGCAGTTTCCCAGCATCCACCAGGGCAGTTTCCCAGCATCCTCCGGGACAGTTTTCCAGCACGCTGTGGGGCAGTTCCCAGCACCCTCCGGGGCAGTTTCCCAGCATATTCCGGGGCAGTTTTTCAGCATCCACCAGGACAGTTTCCCAGGAGGCTCCAGGGCAGTTCCCAGCACCCTCCGGGGCAGTTCCCAGCACGCATCGCGCGGCAGGGGAGGACAGACAGCCTGGGCTGCTCTGAGCCAGGTGCAAGCCCCTCCCAGAAATGTCCCACGAGCCGCGGGGGCCAGAGAGAGAACATCTTGGTCAGCACACCCGGCCCGGCCCAATGAAAGGGCGGCCCAGGCGGTTTGCGTGCGCTGCCCGGCCTCATCTCCCGCGGGAGAGGTCGGGGCGCGTCCAGCGCGGTGGACACGCAGAGAGCCGCGGGCCGGGTGGGAGCCACGCCGGGCTGTGCTCGTGGTCGTCGCGGGGTCCCGCGGGGCCGCGCTTGAGCCGGCTCCAGGGCGGTGCTCTCCCGCAGTGCTCAGCCGGAGCATCCAGCGGGCCTCTGCCCCGTGTCCAGCTCTGCACCCAGGGAGCGCCGCGGAGTCAGGGCTCAGACCCAGCCGCGGTGCCAGTGCAGGGAGCGTCCTGTCCTGCCTGACCCCGCGGCCAAGGGGAATCGCGGGACCTGCCGACCCGGCGAGCCCCACCCCGGAAGGGCCCTTCGGAACCGCGGAGGGGCTGGATAGAGTCCATCTGTGCGGGTGCAGCTGTCAGGAATTGGCCCAGTCGGGGGTGGGGTCAGCAGACTGTGTCCACACCCCAGGGGGAGGGGTCAGCGAGCCGTGTCCAGATCCCAGGAGGCGGGGTCAGCGGGCCATGTCTAGGCCCCAGGAGGAGGGTCAGCGGGCCGTGTCTAGTCTGGGTGTGTAATGTTGCGCAACACTGTGGGAGTGAAAACTCCAATGATGCTTTTTCACTTTTTGCCTCTGGTTTATGGTCTTTCATCGTCCTTCACTGACTGCATTCCCTGGCCGGGGGGGTCTCAGCACCCCACGAGGGGAGGAGAGGGGGTCGGGGACCAGGACCCTCTGAGGGAGGCTGAGGCTGGCCTCCAGCGAGTCCCTCAGGGTCAGGTGCTGCCTCGGCTGGACTTCTGGTCTTGCGGGTGGCCCTGCTCTGGCCTGTGGTGGAAAAGGACCCCCCGGTCTGAAGTTGGTGGGAAGGGGCTGCCCACCTGCAGGGGTCACACAGGTCAGGGCATGGATGGGGAGAAGTTTTGGTCTCCGGATGCTGGTTAGAGACACGTGTGAGGTGCTCCAGCAGGCAGGTGTTGGCGAGTGCCCATGGTGGACAGTGCGGCCCCTCAGCGCAGTGGACCCCTGGGTACCCTGGCGGCATCCCCACCCAAGGCCCTGGAACTCAAGGACGGCCCCCAGCAGCCCACAGCTGCACTGCTGCCGACCTGCTGACCACATGAGCGGACAGAGTGGCCTCTTCTGGGCCCTGGGGGGTGGGGGGGGGCGAGCCCATTCCACTATGGTTTGTTTCTCACTGGCCCTGACCAGTGGGTAATTCCACTGCGGTTCCCTGTCTGGAATGAGCCCCAGGCCCCTGGAACACACTTTGCAGCTGTCCAGCCCCCGCCCGGCACCTGGCCGCAGTGGAGACAGCAGGTGAGGGAGTGATCAGCACCTGAGCATGGAAGGGGGCAGAGGCCTGGGCCGCCTCTGAAGCCAGCACACTGGTATGTGGGGTGTCTCCTTCCTCCTTCTTCCCCAGATGGCAACTGAAGCCAAACTTACTTGTTTTGGGGGCTGGAGGCGTAGGCTGCGGGGAGGGAACTTCTCACACAGTGAACCACAGCTGATCCCCGATATGCTGTAGGGTCCTCTGAGCACGGCCAGGAGTGACCCGAGTGCAGGGCCAGGTGGAACCCCTAAGTATCACCGGGTGTGGCTGTGAAACAAAACAAGATCTTTGGTTTTTGTTGGGGGGACATTTCAGTGGTACCCCCTGGCAGTGCTCAGGGGACCCTGCGGTGCTGGGCACAGAGCCCTGGTCTCCCACCACCCTCAGCCCCTCTCTCCGGCACTGCCATGGCAAGACCTGCAGGGCCTTTCCTAAGGGACCGTGGCGTCCCTGCCAGGGCTGGAGAGATGCAAGGAAGCATCCAGTCAGTGTGAGGGGCGGTGACGCATGTGTCTAAAACCCCTGCGTCCTTTCCATTTCCCCATGTTCCCCGCAGGCTCTCTCCACGCTCAGTGCTGAGACAGGAGAGTGGAAGCTTCCAGAAGGAGCTCAGAGGGTGCGTGCCAGGCCTGTGCTCCTGGAGGCTGGCCCCTTCCATCTCTCTCAGACTGTCCAGCTAGAACAGCAGCCTCACGGGCAGAAAGGCGCCTGCCTGAATGCAGCCCCCCTGGGTTCCTCCCCGGCCTCACCAGGGTGCCTGAGCACTGCTGGGCCATACAGCAGGGCCAACAGGAAGGACAGTGAAGCGAGCTGGAGACAAGGCATGAAGAGCACCCAGACCACAGCAGCCAAACAAACACCATGCCGGGAAGGGGGCAGACCATGGACGCCGGTGGGGGCGGCCTTGCCAGGGCCCGACACTCCTGGGAATAACAGAACAGAGCTGCTGTCACTCCAGAGCCCGCCCGTGTACGTTGGCTCCTCTGCTGTAGTCTGTGGTCCTCAAACTACATCCAAGTGTGAGCCACCGGTGGTACATGCTGCTGCTGTTGCATCAAACTGGAGTTGGAGTGCCTGTTGGGCTGCTGCCTGCCGCCCTAGGGCGTCAAGAGCAGCAGGAGCTGAGTGACCTCAAAAGGGCAAGATTCGGGGGCCCCTGGAGCAAAGGTGGTCCCCACTGTGATGCAGAAGGCGTGGCCAGCTCCCCACGGAACCCGCAGGCGGAGCAGGGGAATCGGGCTGTCACAGCACAGAAAGCCGTCTGTCTTCTTGCTTCTGATCCTGCAGCCACCACGGACCCCACAGGCTGGCAACTGAGGCACTGCCCTTCCCGCAGGCTGGCAACTGAGGCACTGCCCTTCCCGCAGCCTCCCCTCAGCCCCACCCGGGTTTCAGATGGCACCAGGCCACGCGGCTGACAAGAGCTTTGGGCATTCAAAGCCTCTTTCAGCCTGAGGCCAAGCACGCAAACCAGAAAGGCAGCATCGGTCTTCTGGGGGGGTCCCTGGGCCAGCTGGTCACTCTGGCAGGCAGCTCCAGAAGTCCCTGGGGACAGCCTGTTCGGCGGCTTCCCCGAATTCTGGCTTCCTGCGAACTCCCCAAGCGAGACCAGGAAATGCCCGGGCGGGCGGGCGAGGTGCCCAGTCTCCCTCTGACCCTCGAGGCCAGCTGCCCCCACCTGTCAGCCCTGATGTCCCCTTGCAGCCGTGCATGCCCCGGGCCTGGTGGGGGTGGGAGAGAACCTCCTGGTCTCCCCTCCCTCCTGCAGTCCCCACAAGCAAACACGCACCCGAAAAGAAAGGCGCCTGCACAGCGCAAGCAGGGCATGTAGAGAGGCAGCCCTGAGCCCGGCCGTGCCCCGGGGCTGCCCTTGTGGCAGCTGCCGGGCACACAGTTTCAAAGCCGCTCGGAAATGCCGTGTGAACCTGGAAATCCGCTTCCTTCCCTCCGGAAGTTCCCATTCCCACAGGCCAGAGGGAGGCACGTGAGACCCCCATGGACTCAGCTGTGCGGGGCAGCTGGACACACAGCCCGCAAGTGATGCAGGGCACAGAGACACGGGTCTGATGAGAAGCAGGGAGCCAGGCAAGGGCCCGCAGCATAGAACTCCTAGGATAGAATCAAGCCCTGTAGCCTAAAGCGGCCCAGACCCTCTCAAGCACAGGAACTAAGGCCAGACGGGACTCGCTGGCCAGCAGCAGACCTTGAGGAGGCTGGGCCCGCTCTGAGGGGAGCTCCATCAGGAACGGAAGGCAGGAGAGGAATTTCAGAGAGGACCACAACCACTTCCAGCACCCACATGGCCGAGCACATGTGTCGCCCGAGCCCATGCATGGCCCGCATCTCTCCCCTTGGGATGTGCGCTTTGGTGCTTCCGTCTCTAACGCTGGGCTGTGGGGGCTCTCTCCATCCCGGAGAAGCCCCGGCTCGTTCTTGGGGGTGTTGCCCTCTCACTTTCACCCCCTCCTTCCCCTTTCTAAAAGTCTCCAAATAAAATCTGTTTTTACTTCACTGTTCATCAACTCCTGAAATTCTTTTCTGCAAGGCGAGAAACGAACCCCCAAACCCTGAGTAAGGCCTGGGGCTGACTTTCCCACAAGGAGCAAACCTCGCTCCAGCCTGAATCCACAGCTCCCCGAGAAATCAGGTGGTGGGGATCAACCCCTGTGCCGAGAAGACCAAGCAGAGGTCAGGTGTGGCTGGGGTGGGGGCTGGCGAGGCTGTGAAGCCTGCAGGGGCTCATCGCACACTTTATCTGTCCTAGGCTCCCCAGACAGCCAGGGGTGGCAGAGGCGGATCGGGAGAAAGTGACTGTCTCTCTCCTGCCATCTTTCATAAGCCACTCAGGCCGTGTGTGCTTGGGGAAGCAGCCCCAGGGCACTTCAGAATGTCACATTCCCACCCCCGCAGGAGCTGCTGAGTCACCAGCAGGGCCCCTAGGGCCCGAACAGATCCAGCAGTAGGGAAGGTGCTTGCCCTGCATGTGGCAGGCCCAGGTTCTATCTGCAGCCCCCTAGATGGTCCCCCAAGCCCACCAGGAGTGGCCCCTGGGCACAGAGCCAGGAGGGAGCCCTGAGCAGTGCCCGCTGAGGCCCTCACCCATTAAAGAGCCTGCGTCCTGCCAGCCACGGGCCAGGGGACAGACAGGACAGGGCCAGTGTGTGGCCCAAATGCCAGGGATGGCTTTCGGAAGGGGCTTTTGTACAATTCTTCCAAGTGGGTTTTTCTGGATTGTTTCATATGTAAAGTCTGTCTGGTGCTGTCACAGGAAAGAATCTTGGCCCTGCCCTGTGGGTGCCTCAGGGAGTCATGAATTCTTCTGCAGTTTCTCCTTTGAGGGCATCCTCCCTTCTCTGTGGAGTGGGCCTTGGGTTTCCCTGGGTGGTGCCTCAGTTTCTCCTGCGAAGAGCCGAGGATCTGCATGTCCAGGACTGTGGTCTGCTGCCCTCCGGCAGCCTCAGGACAGGCAGCCTCTGCTACCTTTGAATCTCTGCTTATCTTTCCCTTATCACTATTTATTTCCCAAGTCCATGGGGGGGGGAGGTGCTGCCTGCCCATGTACACGGTGGCCAGGTTGGGTGGGCTGGGCCAGCCCCTTCACCTGGGCTGGGGGAGGTCCTGAGCAATGGGGTTGTGACCCAAAAAAGACGGTGATGCCCAGAACTTCAAACAGAGCAGCAAGTGAATGTGGGACTGTGTG
>JAOXYA010478898.1:0-16605 GCA_028565675.1 Sorex palustris | reverse complement strand
TCTCTCTCTCTCTCTCTCTCTCTCTCTCTCTCTCACACACACACACACACACACACACACACACATACACACACACAGAGAGAGAGAGAGAATGAATCTGTGCAGGTGTTAGAAGTGAAACTCGTGGAGCTGGAGCAACAGTCCAGAAGGCAGGTGCTTGCTCTGCGGGCAGTTAACCAAGGCTCCATCTATGGAACCCTTTGGCTCCCTGAGCAATGCCAAGAGTGATCCCTGAGCACAGTGCCAGGAGAGAGCCCAAAGCACTGCCAGGTGTGGCCTAAAACAGGGGGAAACGGGGCTGAAAAGAGAGAGCAAGTAGAGCACTTCCGGGGGGGGGGTGTCTGGTCAGAGCCAGGAGTAATCCCGAGCATCATGACCTGAGCACCTCACCCCCCACCCCACCCCGCCGAAGAGAAAGCTGTTCTGCAAAGTGGCCAGAAACTTTAAATACCGCAGTTTCTCATGCGGATAGAGTGCTTTTTAGCTCCATGATCTCCCCCAGGATCTTCCTTTACGGAAGCTGGTGTTTCTCCTTGCGCCTTCCCTCTGGACAGGGCGCAGAGGCCATCAGAAGCAGGCCTGAGACCTCCCTCATCCGTAGCTTTAACGAGAAAGAAATGTGCCCTTGTTAGTTACTGACGCAAGGAAGGTCACCGCGCTTTGTCCCAGCCAGAGCAGAGGAAGGTTCACCAGCAGATTCTACCCCAGGAGAGAGGAGGGATTCTGGCTGGGATGGGGATCGAGGTCTGGCTTATAGCCGCTTCCAAAGCAAGTGCCGTCTGCTGCTGCAGGCGGTTTACTCTAGTTTCAGGATTCCCAGTCACACGTCCTTGCCCACAAGACCTGACAAACAATATGGGCATTATAGTCTGAACGCTGCTAGAACTGGTTCCTACAGTCCCATCAGTCCTGTCAGCCACGTTACAACCGGAGGTCGTAACGGAATCCCTAGTGGGAATGCCCAAGGTGCTTGTCGGAACACCCCACAGCGAGCCAAATCACCCGCCCAAGCGTCCGCTCCACAGGGCGGCACTGAGCCAAGTGGAGACGAGTCCCTGCCCGTCACCCTGTGGGGAGAACCGACCTTCTGAAGAAGGACCACGCGGACCCAAGGTGGGGAGCTGGGATGTGGCAGAAACACGAGGTCTGCATCGGCAGCAGGAGGGCGCCACAGCCGAGGGCCCAGGCCTGTCAGAGCTGTCACACCGCTCATTGGCCATTGGCAAAGGAAAGGCACAGAGATGGCTTCCACTGTGCCCACTCAGAAAACAAAACAGATGGAAAAACCAGAGTTTACAAGATGCACACTCAGACCAGAGGATCATTTCCTACCACAATTCCCTCAAAACAAGACATCTCCAGGAAAAAGTAAACATACAGCCAGCAGCGGCCTGGCACTGTGGCATCCCCAAGCAGGGTGTCCTGGGGAGGGGCTCGTGGCCTCTCTGCCAAAGAAGCTGCAGAAGCAAGTGAACAGAGCCATCGGCTCAGCAATGCTCTCCCTCTAATTCCAGGCTCCTGAGGCAGCAGGGTTCAGCACTGCCCACGCTCAAAGATGACCATCGGGGACAGGGAGATGATACAGGGTGAGGGCCAGGCCATGCCTGAGGCAGATCCTGGAGACACTCCTGGTTCCGCTTATGGTCCCCCAAGCACTACCGCGACTGGTCCAAAACTCAAAACCAATACATTCATAAAAATTCCACTCACACAGAAATTCTGCTATTCAAAAAGCCAATCAAAAAAAATCAGGAAAAACTTGCACCAACAAGTTAAACCACCTCTCGAAACAGGTGGGATATAAGAAGCAACTGTAAACCACTCGCTTCTATGCCAAACATGCTTCTATGCCAAGCATGCGGGATGACAGACAAAATCGGTTTGTTGGGGGCTGGAGTGATAGCACAGCAGGTAGGGCATTTGCCTTGCACGCAGCTGACCCGGGTTCGATTCCCAGTATCTCCTATGATCCCCCGAGCACTGCCAGGAGTGATTCCTGAAAGCGAACAGTCCATGGGCCGCCGCGGGGCTCTCCTTGCACGGGCAGGGGCAGGGCACAGAGCAGGGGCAAGCGGCGTCATTCACGTGTAGACACCACACACGGAGATGCGCTGGCCCACGGCACTGACCGGCAGCTGCAGGCAAGTGTCAGAGAGAGAGCAGCAACGCCCAACAATCTGGCCTTCACACCGGGTTCGGGCCCGGCTCCGAGTTCCCGGGATCTGCTCAGACTTTCTGTGCCAAATCCTCCTCGATACCAGTACACGGCATTCCAGGTTCTTAAAAACAAGTTTATGAATAATTTTGTTTGCTGGGAAATACCAGTCCAACACACCACACATCACACCAAAACGTTGAGACAACAGCAAAATACCGCTAGCATAGAGACACTTGAGACTGTGAGATGGAGAAAACTAACGCAGCACTGGGGAGAAGTTCGGCTCGCCCGGTCCATTCTCTTCGCCCGGGATCACTGCGGCTGACGCCAGCGGCACTACGGCGAGGCACAACTGAAACTGGACTCTGCATTTTCCTCGGCGCCCTCACGATCGCCAAGAGAGGATGCAAAATCTCGGCAAAGACTTCACAGCTGGATTAGGATTACGAAGTTCCTTCCACGGCAACTGCTTTCCCCAAATCCAGGTGGCCTGGAGAGCTACAAAGGCCTGATTCTCCGACTGCAGGAAACTAGAGCACGGGTGGCAGCAGAGCAAAGCCGTCAGTTAGGAACTAGAAGCAGATGGCGTCTGCCCTCTCCAACAGGCATCGAGCCACGTGTCCAGGGGAAACTCCTGTGGCCTCTAGTCTCCACTCCGTAAGGGAGGGAATGATCATCTCAGGGGAACTGCGAGGCCCCTGGCATGACACTCACCCACCGGGGCTCTCTCCAGGTGACGCAGCAGAGTGCCAGGACACCCGGATGAGGACCCCACGCTGAGTCTGAGTGGGACCCCTTCTCCCTGTGCACATGGACACATCTTTCCTCTGACTGTCCCTCTGTAGTGGCTGCTTCCCCGTGAGTGCAGAGGGCACAGAGCCTGAAATGCTCGAGGCTTTGAAGAACGCGTGGCCTTCCCCACAGAGCCCGGGGGCACGGACAGCCCACAGCGCCCTCAGCACCCAGGTGCAGGGGACCTGGCCCCGTCCCGACCTGGGAGAGCACTGGGGGAAGACCACCCCCCTCCCCCGAGCACCTGAGTCCCTGTGAAAAGACCACCAAGACGCTGTTGGCGAACAGGTACGCATGAGTGCCAAAGCGAGGGGGAAGAAGACCCCGTCGTATCTGAGCAGACGTCTGGTCTCCCTCTGGGGCTCGAGTCACCACCCGTCTCCTCTCCCAGGTCCCATTAGCTGAGCCTGCCCTACTAACACAGGTTAAAGTGGCCACGAGACTGTCGGGTCCCCCAGGAGACGCTATGTACGCGTCCCAGAACCTGCTCCTTCCTACCCGCTGCTTCTCTTCCAGAACCATCTCAGACATGGTGCCTGGAGCTTCTGGCCCACACTTGGCCCCTGCAGCACGCCCACCGTGATGCCCACCGTGCCTGCTGATGGCACCTTCAGAGGCCTCGCCCCACCTGGCTCCTCCTAGCCCTGTGTTTTATGTTCACGCATGCACCGGCTGCGCACAGCCTTGCACAGGTCCCACCCCGGCTCAATCCCCGGCCCCCCGTGGGAGTGATCTTTGGGCAAAGAACCAGGAGTGAGTCCTGAGCACCAGCAAGCGCTCCCCCCCACCCCAAACACACACACACACACACACACACACACACACACACACACACACACACAGACACGGGCACACACTGTATTCCAAGAAGCAGTCTTCAACTCTGCATCAGCTCGAGCAGCGTTTCCAACCAGGATCCATATTCCAGAGGGGCCACAGGAGGTGCAGCCTGAGGCCCAGGGACTCATCGACTGGGCAAGAGGCCACACAAGAAGGAAATGAGGTCTGTAGGGGGTTGGGAAAAGGCTTCAGGAACGCCGAGCTGGGCAGCACCCAGCGGACGCAGAGGCTTCGAAGACAGGTTCTAAGAAACGGTACTTTGAGCACCAAGTTCAAAGAGACCCCAGCCAGGGGCCTGAGGGGAGATGCCACATGCAGCGCCAGGGCCAGCGTGGTGCCCGGCCCGGCCACTGCATGCCTCTCGTGCTGGGCGTCTGGGCATGGTGCCTGTCTGAAAAGAGAAGTCCAAGAAAAATTTTGAGTCCAAACGATTTCCTGGACCTACATATCATGTGGTAGGTTTTAGTTTGCTGTTGGGGCCACATGCCACATCCGAAGATGCCTGGCTGCCACCTTCCAGCTCAGTGCTTCGGGCCCACTCCCAGCTGCAAGAGGGCAGCACGCGGCATCAGGGGTCAAACCGTCAGGTCCCGCAACAGACCACGTGCCCCTTCTGGTCCAGTGGGCATCTTGGCACCACAATGCTCTAGTCTAAGTCCTTAGCCGGACATGGCATCGGCAGGAAGGAGTGGCAGATCTGGGCAAAGGTAAGAATGAAACCGCGGGCTGGAGAGCACAGTGGGCAGGGCGCTGCCTTGCACCTGGCAGTCCCAGATTCCAGGTCTGTGCTCGGGAGTCCCCCCTGAGAGTGCTCAAGGGGCCATCTGTGCTTCTGGGGAACAAACTGAGGTCAGCGGTCTGCAAGGCAAGTGGCCCCTCTCTGGGCTCTCTCCCCAGCCCATTACCCTGTTTCTCCCTGAAGATCTCATTAGCGGCAACAGTGCTGCTTTGTGTATCTGGTTTTGGGGCCACAACCCAGGCACCCGGAGAGGCAGGTACAAGATGGATACCCTCCCCAGGAGCTCTCTCTGGCCCTCACAGCAACGTGCTGTCCCAAGGTCAGGTGCCGTCCATTTTTGTGTAAACAACTTGTTACTAGGTTAAGCGTGACACTTAAAAAAACCCTCTGAACTGGAATGTATCCCTAAGAATTATTAAATAAATGCTTTAAAATAGTAAAAAAAAAAAATCTAGTCCGTCCTAGTGAACAGAGAAATCCTTTAACATTCAAAGAAAAATTCGGAAATGCCCCCTTTCTGATCCTCCAAATCCCTCAGCTCTCACAGAACATGACAGCACCTTCCCGCAGAGCTACGGAGAGACTATGAGCATCTACACACCCTTCTTTACCTGGCCGGGGTGCCCCTGGCCAGGCCGTCCCAGCACTGGCCTCATGGACAGCCACCCGCATGCTGGGCATGCCACTGGGGTCTGGGGTGGGAGGAGGGAAGGAGGCCACTGGCCAACCTCGCTCGGCAGGCAGTGCTGTCGAGGCCTTGTGTTGCAGCTGCCTCAAGATTCTCCGGGCAGATAGCATCTGCAGACGGGCGTGCAGGGGCGCCGCCAGGTATGAGGGCAGCCGCCTTCCTCCGCTGGAAACAGGCAACGCCTCTGACGCTGGCATTTCTCTAGGTGTGATAAGAACAAAGGCAGGGGCTACCCGGAGCTGGGGTGCTCGGGACCCCGTCAGGGTAGGCTGTGGGCCAGTTAGGGGCCTCCACGCTCATCTGCTCATGAGACACATCTTCCGTTTAACTGACCTCTGCCCTCCGGTCAACCCTGTAGGCGACCGGGTTTTGTCATCAGTGAGGCCCAGAACAGAAGGAAAGGCAGGTGCTTCCCACGAATGCAGGGAATACGCTGCTACCAACGTGGGGGTTCTGTTTCCTGATGTGGGAGGTGGCCTCTGGGCAAATCTCGGTGTCCGCTGGCTGTTAATGCAGAAAAGCTTCGTCAAGACCTGACACTGGGCACTCCCTCGGGGAGAAGAACCAACAGAACCAACCTGGGTCCCGGGGCAATCAGCCCACTTGCCCTTTCCAACAGCGACACACATACAGCCGAGCACAGATATGCTCCCTCCCAATATTCACTGAGGAGAAAGGACAGGACAGCCCCTGGCCTATGGCGCAGCAACCGTGAGCTCAGGGGACGGAAGCAAGAGGGGGTGACCAGAAAGGCGGCACCGGCCCTCTGCCAGGAAGCTCAGGGCCCAGTAATTCCCCACAGCCCCTGGATTCTGGCCCCCACAGAGACCGTGCCGTCTGGGACCCAGGACCCCTAGTCAGGCCAGGCTACAATTGAGCCGCTGCTGAATGAGTCTGACTTTTAAAAATTGCTTCTTTGGGTCTCAAGCAAAAACAAAAAGCAAAAACAAAAAACAAAAACAAAACAAAACAAAAACAACCCCCAAAACCCTTCTGTTTCAAAACTGAAATCATATATTTGCAGAAGAAAACCAAATATTTCTTCTTAAGAGCAGGGGTGGGGGGAATGGGGGTCGGCAGGGAGGAATGAGAAGCACCAAGGGCTGGGCCCCATTTCTTTGGGCCTCAAACTGGTTTTCTCTGAGAGATTTCTTCAGTTTAAAAGGTCAAGCTCGCACATTCATCTGGTATCTAGACTTCTGCAGCCCTACCTGTGTTTGCTCGGAGTATTATTAACTGCTGGCTTCTGAGGACACTTACTCGTGCTGGGCCACCATGGGTAAAGGCCTATTTTCAGTCAGAGACGCTATCTGCGTTTCACAGTCATGTATAAATGTGCAAATGGCCAGCACGCCAGCACCCAGCTGACCCATGGTGAATTTCGTCTGTCTCATGAATCCTTTCACCTCTTTTGCTCTGAAACTCGATGACATTCCTGTGACCCAAACTTTTACCTGGCCACAGCCCACTCCAGCTGCGGGTGGGGCTTGGGGGAAAGAGAGGGGTCCTGGTGTCTCATTACTCCCCAGGGCGCTCCTGTCTCTCCGGTCCTTTCAGTTCTGGAAACTTCCAAGTCTTCTCCTTCCCACCAAAGTTAATCCCCCAGCATCCTGCAGGCATGGGGCGTTCCAGGGGCTGGACGAGGGAGGATTCCAGGGCCCTATCAAAATTTCATTTTATCACAGTCGAGATAAACCCAGATAAGCCCTTCCCAAAGCTCAAGTTCAGCCACATCACAGAGACAAAATCATTACCGTGAGTGATTCATTCTTTCACCGGCGCAGTCTATATATACTATGCAGCCGATGACATCACTTCTTTTCTCAGGACAGAAGAGGCGAGAGTGAGGACCATTAGCCACTCCACTTTCACAACACGGCCCGGCAGCACTGCCTTCAACAGTTCACTCACTCGTTCTTCTAGTCAGAGGACTTTATTTTGCACGCTGAGCAGTAAGAACAGAGATGCAGACAGAGACTCTCGGACACAATAAGAGCAGGAACTTTCACAGACAGTTTGGGTGGGCCCCCTGCCCGTCTGTCTGTCTGGGCTCAGTGGACCCCCCAGACATGGACTAGGAGAAAGCCATTAGCAAATCAGGGGGTGCTGGTGGTCCTACTAATGCACTGTACTAACCAAAGCTTCACAACCACCCCAAAACCAAACAAAGAAAAAAAATCATCCCAGTTTTACTGGGACGAAGAAAACAGGGCTCAAAGAGGGCCTCTGAGAGCACGGCCAGAGTTCGAGTGCTCAGCTTCTGAAACGGGAGGGAAGCTGTCCAGGGAGGGCACGAGCTGTGGGTCCTCCCACAGCACCACCAGCTGTGGTCACGCTGCCCGCTGCCTCGAGGATACCCTGGGGACAGCGGGGATTCCCCCTGTTTGGCAGCTGTTTGGCAGATCATACGTCATCTCCCTGAACACACTTTCCCCAGAGGAATAAACAGTCGAAATCCGGGCACTCTTCTCAACCGCCAGGAGCAGGGCACCGGCCAGTGCACAGCGAGAAGCCACCCTCAGCAGCTCAGGTCCTCCACAGCCCAGCAAGGCTGCTTCTCAAGACGCCACAGGCTAAAAAACACACTTTCCCGGTTCATCTTACCATATTTCCAAAATCATAAGGCCCAAAGAGCCTACAATCACCATTTTTATGTCCACATTGCCAAAATAACCTCAACTCCCACACCGGTCCAGACCCCCCATCCCTCTGCTCCCTGCCACCAGTCTGCTTAAAACAAAGGAATGAACAGTGGCTCTTACACCCCACTGAGAGCTGAAGGAGGGGCGGGCGGGGAGGGCTTCACCCAATAATGACGGGCCTGTGGCCTTTCCTAGGCTCTAGGCTTTTATGGTTCGCTCACAGAAAGTGTGCCTCGGTGGCCCCAAACCAACTCTCTACATTGTCTCTTCAGCTTTAAGAGGAGACAGAGGCTGGAGCCGGCACAAGCCCCGGTTCTGGAACCCAAGGAGGCCAGCCTGAGTGTGTGATGCTGTGACTCCAGGGTCCGGGCCTTTTGGAACCCACTGAAAAGGGCAGAGGGGCTGGTTGACATGTGCCCTGAAAGCATGAGGGTGGACAGGGAGGGGAGGGGGGAGAGACCACTTCGTGGTTTCAGCCCAGCACCAGAGGGGGTGTGTTCCACCGGGTGCTTTTTCAGGCAAAAAAAACTCTTCCACCGCCCTGAAGGAAACCACACCCAGACAGGTTTCAGGCATGGGGGTGGGGGTGGAAACAGGCAAGTTCAAAACACTGGCCCCGCTGGTGGGCCCCTGCTTGGCCATTTAACCAGGGCCTGTCCCAACGCGGCCACTGATTACAGTGTTTGCCTCCTCCTGACCCACAGGTCCTGCGCCACACACAACCACCATGGAAAATCTCACGGTGCTCACAACTGCGTGTGCTACCACCATCCATCCCACAGCGGAGAGGAGCAGAGAGGGGATCAACTGGCCTGATCCGGAAAGCAATCTGGAAATATTTATCAAGAGGCTCAGAAATACACAAGACAATTTTTTGATATAACGTTCAGTAAAAGGGAAAATAAAACATCATGTGAAAACTAAATCTGAATGACTATACAAGTGCTGAGTTGTATGTGGACACTGCAAAGATTGATAGGAAAGCAAAAATTTACTGAAATTGGGGCCAGGGAGACAGCTTAGCGGATAAGGCGCTTGCTTTTTGCATGCGACCAACCAGGATTCAATCCCCCGCATCCCATATGGTCTCCTGAGCTCTGCCAGGAGTGATTCCTGAGTGCGTGGACCCCTGAGCATGGCCAGGCGTGCCCCTGTCCCTGCCCCCCAGCGGAAAATAAATTTACTGGAATTGCAGGAATTTACACAAACTATTCTTTGAGTTGTGAAATAAAGACTATATCTTAGTTTTTCGAGTAATATTTTTTAAAACTGCTAGAAATTTGTCCATTAATGACCTTAAGCCCTTTGAAAGGATCCCTGGGGTCACCTCCTGACAAGTCCTGTGCTTTTCACCACTTCCTGCATGGGGCCACGTGCTTTTCAAGGAGCCAGCAATGGCCAGGAAGGTAACTCAGCTGTCCTGCACTCGCCTTGCTCCCCTGTGAGGCCTGGGGTTCAAAGCCCCAGGAAAAGAAAGAAAGAAAGAGAGAGAGAGAGAGAGAGAGAGAGAGAAGAGAAGAGAAGAGAAGAGAAGAGAAGAGAAGAGAGAAAGAAAAGAAAAGAAAAGAAAAGAAAAAGAAAAAGAAAAAGAAAAAGAAAAGAAAAGAAAAGAAAAGAAAAGAAAAGAAAAGAAAAGAAAAAGAAAAAGAAAAAATGGTCACTAATCTTCTCCCCATCCCCACCCAACCCTTTCCTTTTTCAAGGGCAAAAATCTCTGGCCACTTCTAAGGAAGAAAACTTCCTGCTCACAAGTTTCAGCAGGGGCTTTCCCTCCCCACCAGCCAGCAACCAGGCCTCTCAGTGCCTCACCTGCAGGCTCGCTTACCTAGGAACAGACATTACCACAGTTCAAATTGACTTGTATCAAAGTTGCCGAAACCTGAAGGGCATTGCAAAGTCTGAGAAACATGAAACTGAACGACAAAAAAAGCCCAACCAATTTCAATAACAATGGTGTTCACTTATTACAAGGTCATGGGACATTTTACTAAGATACAAAGAATGCGAAAGGGTGGGTTTATTTATTTATTTTTGCTTAAAAATATTTAGATATTGAAATATTTAAAAGAATATTTAAAGATATAAATCATAAAGTAGGGGCAGGCTTAATATCCTAAGATATCACGATGAAATTTTGAAGAACTTAGAGAAATTGGCCAAGGTCATTTTTTAAATTCTCAGTGAACAACGTGAGCAAACAAAAAGTCCCCTTTAACTTCAGAAATTTCTAGGACTGCGGTAATTGGTGAGGAGGAATATCCCATCAAATTCAGATTTCAAAAACTGTAGAGAGCAAGGAGTTACCCAACAATGTAGGGAAGCACTGTAATCACCAGGGTAACACGAAACCTTAATTATTAGACACTTGGAACCAAGATCACTCTTAGATTATTGAGACAATCCGGTTTACTTAAAAGAAGAAACTCCACACACTACCTCTGTGCAAACTTTCTCTACAGCCCAGAAACACTGGGCCTCAGCCAGGGAACGGCCCCTTCCCGGCTCAGGCGGGCTCGGGTCTAGGACAGATTATTCCCAAGGCAGTGAGCACTGCTGACACTTGAACAGACACACAAGCCATCTGTGGCTCTGAGTCAAATGGGGTCTGAACCCGCAGCTCCGAGTGGCTTGCCATTCGACATTCCTAACATGTGTTACACTCCCAGGCCATCCTGGGTACCAAGACTCCACGCTTGCTCTGGGGTTCAGCTCCTTGGCACCACACACACACACACACACACACACACACACACACACACACACACACGGCAGCTTCCGAGGAAGAGGCGGGGAGGTCCGTGGATATGCTAAACTGCTCTTACTTGTAGCAGGATGAGGCCTGTGTACACTAACTATGCACTTCCTTCTAGCAAGCAGTTTTGTTCTATAGCACAATTTCTCCGACTCTCCATTTTACAATAGCAATCAGCCACATTAGCTGCTCCTCTATGGGATGAATTCATGCCATTAGTTCCTCCCCACGTTCACCACAGACCCTGTCCCAAATTGCACAGGCCGTTCGGATGAACTAATAAGGGAGTGTTCCTCAAGTTTTACTGTGCATCAGCATCACCTGGGGTTGAGGGGTAACAAAAAGTCCTACTCCTGGGCCCTACCTCCAGGATCTGACACAGTAGATCAGAAGTAGGGCCTGATGAAATGTCTTTAAAGCAAGCTCCTAGAACTGCTGCTCTAGGCTCCCTGTGGAGACCACTGCAATGAAACATCCCAACCACTACAATTAAACAGCCCATCCACTGCAACGAAACAGCCTAACCACTGCAATGAAATAGCCCATCCACTGCAAGGAAGGAAACAGCCCACCCACTGCAAGGAAACAGCCCACCCACTGCAATCAAACAGCCCACCCACTGCAAGAAAACAGCCCACCCACTGCAATGAAACAGGCCATCATTTGAACTTCGTTTACTTACTAACATGGGGCTAGAGTGCCTTGCATATGGCCAACACGGCCGACCCGAGTTCAATTCTTCCGTCCCTCTCGGAGGGCCCGCCCAGCAAGCTACCAAGAGTATCTCAACCGCATGACAAAGCCTGGCAAGTTCCCTGTGACGTATTCGATATGCCAAACACAGTAACAGGTCTCACAATGTTACTGGGCCCGCTCAAGCAAATCGATGAACAATGGGAGGACAGTGACAGTGACTTACTAACACGCAACAACAGCTCTGTGCAGAACACATCATGGCAGACTGTCTATATACTCTCAGACTTTTGGGGGTAAGTAAAACAAAGGGGCTGTAAGCAAAAACATGTGAAACTCACCGGCAAACAATCTAGTGCTTAAACTTCTGTAAAAGCAGGTCCAAGCGGGGGTTCTGGCCTCGCTCCTCCCCCCCCCCCACCCCGGAACACCCAGGAGGGAAGCCGCATCTGAACTGGACCACCAAAGAGAGGTGATGATGAAACCTTCCACTGCGAGAAACAAGAGGCAGGAAAGTGAAGGGGCCTTCTTAGGGACTTGGTGGCACGACGTAGAGGAGGAGCAAAATCACTGTGCAGTTCCTTAAGTCTTGGGACAGAAGCGAGCACTTAACAGGAATCAGCTTTACTCCGGGGAGGGGTGGGAACCCAGTGAGGGGACTGGGAAGAAGGGCCAAGAGGCTGGGAAGAGACCCCGTCCAGCCAATCAGAAGACCCGCACCCAGAAAGCCAGGAGGCCGCACTCCTGCCCCCCTTCTGAATTGTCTATTTAGTGAATAACCTCTCCAAGCCCTGGATTTCAGCTAAAGGAATCAGTTCCATGCTCACCAATAACCTAGAGCAGCATGTACCAGAAACCTGAGCGGCTCCAAGCTCATTAATTTTCTATGTCAGCAGAATGTATGCATGGCATTTCAGGTAATGGGTCTCCTGGCTAAGAGGAGACGCATAACATTTAGAGTCAGAAAACCTACATTTTACACAGACAATCCAGTAGATCTCAATCAAGTTTCATTATACAGCGAGCAGATCTCAATCGAGTGGTCAGTTTCACTATACAGCCAGAGTATCTACCCTACAAAATTACGAGGAGTAGCAAAGAAATCCATATTTATTTAGAATATACTGTTTGGAACCCCATGCTGGGTACTCGGAATAATTTCATTAAGTTAGAGTAAGATAATATACATATTAAAAGTAAGTGTTAACACGTTAATAATAATAACCATTATCATCACATCGTGATTCAGAAACAATTTAAATTCGCAAATTTATGAGAAATTTAAAACATTTTGAGCTGAAACCAGTCAACTAGTGAAAGGAATAATTTTTAACTGGTGTCTTATTCCACAACTGGGCTTATAAAAATTAGCCCATCGTACTGACAGGTATCATACAAAATAACAAAACAGAAACAAAAGTTCATGCTTTCATTAAATTAAGATGCACTCCTGTAACTCTTGTCCAATCAATGGGACACTGGCCACCACAATCCACCACAGGAATCACAGGCCACTCTAGCTAAAAAACTTAAATTTGTCTTTCTTTTGTTTGCTGAGGGGGGTGATCAGGGGAGCAAAATCCTGGTGGGCTCACAGACCCATATAGTAAGGCCGTGACAGAGCTTGCATTGGCTGAATCGAAGCAAGTGCCCTACCCACTATACTCCAGTCCAGAATTTAAAACTTCCTTCATAATGAGTTGGTATAAACACAGCAATCTTCTTTCCCTAATGTCTAAGAAGCTAAGACAAACATTCAGGTACCATAATAAACCGGGAAAAAAAGTTTAAGTGAAGAATATCAGACAGAGATAAAGCTCATATTCCTATGTGCGTCTGAGGCCCTGAGTTGAACCCCTAGCACCTAAGATGGGCCTTAAGAATATATCGTCTCAGGATGATCGGACATAAAACACACAGTACTTCTTCCCTAGTAGAACTCAAACCCAAAAAAAGGGAGGAATTTAATGAGGCAACTTTTGAGATCACATGGAATAAACCTGACAGTAATTAGCCAGCCCCTGGCTCGAAGCCTTCCGACAACTCCTCTGCCCAGCGGAGATGACTACTGGATCACTCTCGTGCTCCCAGACTGTGAACAAACCCAGCGACCTGGAAGAGCTACAGGAAAGCACCCTTCTCCAGAAACACAGGTGGGTGACGCCAAGGTCAGCGGCAAAGAAAGCACAAAAGCGGCTCTTGATTCTTTACAAACTAGAGCCTGTGTTCAGTTTGACTTCACTGCTTGGGGGACCAGGTGAGCGTGGGCAGGGCACATCGACCCCTGCCCCCTGACATTTCTCACTGGAGAAGGGAACTATTTCTATGAACACAGGGTCGCTGGGAAGAGGCACAAGAACGATGTGCAGCCTGCGATCAGCAGCACCCAAGCACCTCTATCTTGGAGCATAGTTACACAGACAAGATAAGGCGCCATTTCCAAAACCGACCTGGTACCCGGAAGCACTCGGCGAAATCTTTTTACCCACCAATCCCAACACAGGAGACAAGGGAGAGATGACTGGAGTGAAAGCACAGTCTTCTAGAAACTGTAGGAAGGATTTCATAGATGAGTGCTTACGAGGACCGCAGACGGCAGACGGTCGGCCAAGAAGGCAAAGCCAGGCCAGGGGCTGATGGGAGCTGCAGGCCTGTCCGGCACTGAGACCGGTCGGGATGGAAGACTGCACCAGGAAGCACCAGCACACGGCCACGTGGGGGAGGGCCATTTGGGGGAGGGCCATCTGGGGGAGGACCATCAGGGGGAGGATCCTGAATGCTAAAGCTAAGGTGTCTGGAATTTGATTTACACAAGCTAGGGTGGTTTCTAAGTTGAAAAGCAGCAGAACAGTCAAGCTGGGAGGTGTGAGACTGGAGAAAAATTATTATGAATCTGTTCCTGTAAATTTTGGGGGGAGGGGGATATGTTTAAATGCGCCAAAGAAACATCCAAACACCATATTCAAATACTCACAGTACATGAAAAGACTTGGGAGGCTGGTCACCTGATGTTGCAAGAGAGGAATCTGAAGGAGGGGAGCCCTGGGTGTGTCTGTGGGTGCTGATATTAACATCTGAAGTCAGAGGCTCAGCTGTTTGTCTCTTGAAAGGAGCTTTCAGATAACAGCTCAGCCCTTAAGTGAAGTTCAAATTTTTTTAAAAACACCCACAAATCTTTTGAAACTTTTATCGAAACAGGCCAGGCTCCTTTTAATATGACATGTCCCTTTGCTAGAACACCAAATCTCATTCGTTGGTCTCCGCCTAAGATTTTTTGGTCCGGTGTGAAACTGTCTTATACTCGCAAAAGAAACAAAACCCCAGAATATCTCCAAACAATCATGGTACTTGAAGACACTAAGGTTTAGCTATTCAGAGGTTCACTTATAAAGAATTAACAAGCTTAAAACAGCAAAAAGAATCATTATCAAAGATCAGGACCACAAACACTAAACAAAACAGCAGAATGGGGATAGAACCAGGTTTTTTGATCAAAACTGCCCCTAAAGTTGCTTAAAATGCTTCAAGTGGCTCGGCTTGTCCCCAAGGGCAATGCAACGGCTCTCTGGGACCCCCCACACTGGAGAGCTAATTCGCCCCTTCTCAGTTCCTCATCTGGGCGGCGTTCTGTTAGAGAAACACAAACTCTTGCAACCCCTAAACCACAATATTCAGAAATAATGAGGGATCTGGAATTAAATTAGGGGCCAAAGTTACTTATTTATTTTTTAAGTCCAGACCAAAATCGTGGTCTATTCTTTTAAAAGGGATTTTCTGGAAAATTCTTCTGAATTATCAGAAGAATATCAGGGTTACCTTCCACCGTGACTTAAATCATTTGGATGGTGGGGTGCCGCCGCCGGGGATGGGGACGGGGACGGGACGGTTTGAGACATTTCCTGTCTCTGAGCTCCACCCTTCCCCGCGTGCAGTTTTACAACCGCCCTCTTTCAGAATAGCAGCCTCGGTAAGGGGCCCTGGGCTCCCCCTCCCCCACCTTCCTCCCTGGGAGTCTCTCTGGGAGTACAGGTGTGCAGTGGCCACTGGCCACTGGCCGCACAGGGAGGTCTTGCTCGGCACTCCCACCCAATGAGGCAGGGTGCCTGGGTCGCCAGAGTCAGGGTGCGTTCTGGACCCACAGAGACACGGGGGCTGTGTGGAGGGCAGCCCCAGAGACAGCCTGGCCTGCACTCCCCACCCCCACCGCCGGTGACCTGGGGGCGGCTTCCAGGAGGCAAACTCCACCTAGGACGATCCAGGAAGTGCAGGGGAGCAAACCGCGGAGCCAGCAACCATTTCCAAAGGGACTGCGGCCTGCTCCCGCCCGCAACGCCCCCGGAACGCAGGCCGCCAACGCTTCTTCAGATCACGTCCAGTCCTGCCTCCAGTTTTCCAGAAAAGTGTCACTCCCGTCCACTCTTTCACAAGACAAATAAACCTATGAATGAAATATATCCTCCCCCCTTCCCAATGAAAACACTGCTCCACTCTGCTTCCTTCCTTCCTCCTCCTCCTCCTCCTCCCAGGAACCACATCTGTGACTCCAAAAAAGAAAGGAAAGAAGTTAAAATAAGAAGGGCAGGGTCTGCAGCGGCCACTTCTGAGCTCTGGAGGAGCAGGGGCAGGTCCCGACTTGGGTCGCTCCAGGGGCAGGCCCTCTGCGACCAGCAGGGACCCTCTCCCCGGCATGAAGTGCCGAGACCCAGTGGCCGCCCGGAGCGGGAGCGCCCAGGCCACTTCGGTGGCCCCTCGTGCAGGTACCCGCGGACAGGCCAGGAGGCAGATGGAGGTGGCCGACTCACCGCCCCCCGCAGTGACTGGGACTAATGCCGGCTGATCCCGGTAATCCAGGGCTGGAATGACAATGACCGCCTTTGCCCCTAAATCACAGGGCCACCGCCGAGGGCAGCCGCCCCCATCACAGAGCCCCCAAGGCGCCTGAGGCCCGCTCTGGGCCCAGCCTGTCACTCCCAGCCGGGATGGGCCTTGGGGACGGGCCTTGGGGACGAGAGCCCGCTCCCCTGCCCGGGCCATTGTTCTGGGCTGCGGGCGGGCGGCCGCGTCCACCTGGCGGCTGGGTGGCCGCCGGCCCGCGCGTCCACCTACCTTGCAGCTGCTTGAACCTGCCCTCCAGCTGGTTGTAGTTGTAGGACACCTGCCCGCCGTGGGCCGGGGACAGCGGCCCCGCCACGCCGCCCGAGCGCTGCAGCTCCATCGCCCCCGCCGGGCCCATGCACGGCGCACTCCCGCGGACGGCGGCCGGCCCGCGCTGGCCCTGGGCGGGGCGTTGACGCGGGCGTG
>JAOXYA010478892.1:0-16605 GCA_028565675.1 Sorex palustris | reverse complement strand
AACCTATTCATGCATAATTAAAAGTTATTTGTACTAGTTTAAATTTTTTAATGGAGGTAAAATTGACATATAGTTCAATGTATTAATAGTGATTGTACTGTTCAATGAGACAATTAGACAATTACAAGACCTAACAAACCATTAGAAAACCATGAACAAACACTGTCCAGTACAACTTTGGGGGCTGGTGGTAATGTTCCATGTCTGTTGCCAAATGCAGTAGCTACTACTCACAAGTAATTTTTGAACATTTTTAATGTGGCTAGTGTGATTTAAGAGGTGGCTTTTAAAAGTTTATTTCATTGTAAATTGTTTGATTTTAATTCACAGGGCCAGTGGCTAAGTAAGGGACAGTGCAACTCTATTTAGCTCTTCTCAAGTGGGATCTTGGTGGAGAATTGAATCACTTATGGCTGTGGCTACAGTATGGTGTAGATTGACCTGAGATAGTTCTCAGGCTGGGTCCTAGGGGAGATGAAATTAGTGCCTGATGACAAGTACTGTAATGAATTCACTTCTGTGCATCTAGAATAGTACTTGCTATGCATCATTGTTAGGAGAATTAGAAAAACAGTCACTTAAATTATTTTATGTCAGGTTTAATTCTCTCATAGCACTCAGAGAAAGTGCTGAGACAGATGATTTTAGTATTTTCCCATACTCCCTGCCAGTCAGTTCTACTCATCGAGGAGAGCCATAATTCTTTTTGTTTTTTTGCTTTAGTTTTGAGGACCACACCTGGGAGTGCTCAGGGCTTACTCCTGGATCCCCACTCAGAGGTTACTCCTGATGTGCTTGAGCTACCATCTGTGGTGCCAGGGACTGAACCTGTGTTGGTGGGTGCAAGACTAGCGCCTTACCTGCTCCACATTTTTTTTATCATCATAACTTACTTTTCCATATTCTTTGACTTCATTGGAGTTTCTAGATCCTAGATGATATATTAAGAAAGCTAATGTTGATGGAAATGAGAGGAATGAGGGTTGTTCCGAAGCTTTTCAAGGGAGATTGGACAGGATCAGGTAGTCTTGGATATTGTCAACTCTCTTCGTCTCTCCGTGATGTTGTCACACTTGGTAGACAGGTGGTGCTGGTAGGGTTTTTTTTCTCAAGTGCTCTCAGTTTACACTCTTTAGTTGAGTGCTCTCTAAGATTCTGCTCTAGTGCTTATTGGCATCTCTGTGTGCTCACAGGTGCCTGCTGAGGTCATGCTCCTGCAGGGTTCACTCATTCCTACTTAGTTGTGTTTGCTGGAGGTCTTATTCATTAGTCGCGCTCACTTACCTGACTGCAGTGTGGCAGAAATTATTTATGGTGCTGGGATCACAGACAGGTGGGCTGCCAGGAGTACACTCTGCAGAGGAATGGGGGCTACACCTCGTGGTGCTAAGTGTGCAGGGAAAGTGCTTTATTGATGTTTTAAGCTTCTTCTTTCCTTCCACTCTCCTTCCCTCCCTCCTGCTCTCCTCCTTACTCTCTCCTTTCCTTTGTGATGTGGTACCATGAACATGACAACAGGTTTTTAAGTGACATGCCTTCAGATCAAGAAGTTTATTGCTCTATTTCATCATGAAGCGTAAGGTGATAGAATATGTGAAAAAGACTTCTGCATTGTGACAAGTAAGACTGGTATTACGCTAAATGTAAATATAGCAAAATGTAAACAAAATTCACCTTCACAAATTTGGCTTTGATGATTTCTAAAATCATTAATCATTTCTAAAATCATCTAAAAACACTTGTAAAATCATTTCTAAAATCATCTAAAATGATTTCTAAAATCACTTGAAGATAACTTCTAAAATAGAAAATAGAAGAAAACCAAAATTTATTTCACGTTGGCAATCTTAAACAAAAAGTTTGTCAGAATGTTGTTCTTCACAGTAGAGACAAGGGTCAGGAAGATTGCTCCATGGTTGGAAGCCTGGCTCATGAGCTTGGGGAGAAGGCAGCTGGGATAGAGACGGGATCACCAAGTCAGTGATGGTTGGAGGGATCACTTGGGAGGGTGTGCTGAAAGCAGATAAAGGATAAAGCACCAAACATGATGGCTCCTTAGTATCTGTATTGCAAACCATAATGCACAAAAGTAGAGGGAGAGTAAGAAGGAAATTGTCTGCCCTATGGCAGGGGGTGTGGGGGGTGGGGGGATGGCTAGAGGGATACTGGGGACACTGGTGGTGGAAAATGTACACTGGTTGAGGAATGAATATTCAATCACTTTATGATGAAAACTCAACCATGAAAGCTTTGTAACTGCATCTCATGGTGATTCAATTAAAAAAAAAGAAAGTTGGGGGTATGGTGCCACCAGCAGTTCAATCTGTACCTGTGTGGTGAGTGTATCAGTAGCCTGATGGTACCTTCAGACTTCCAGATACTCCAAAATTGCTGCTGTGCCTTTGGCCAGACCCCAAAAACTTGGGGCAAAGTTTACCAAGAAAGTAAACGGCCATAAGTTAGGTATGTGGGAGTCATACCCACAAACCACCTCCAGCTCAGCTATATAATTGGAGGCATGGCCTCTCTGGTTCCTGATTGAACTCCTTAACAGCCATGATCCCAGAGACTCAGAGACAAATCTCAGAACCCAGCAGCTTATGGCAGAGATGCATCCGGTCCCTGCAATGGGTTACCGGCACCAGACCACCCCAAGTGTAAAAGGTGCTGTCCCTCCACCTGCTTCCCCTTGGCAGCTCAGTGGCTGCCATCTTTCAGAGGACACTGGACAGTCAGGTTTGGGCCTGCATTGAGGAGACACGTGTGGCCTCATGGGATGGGGGTGGAGCTGGCCCTTTCCTCTGCACCCCAATGAGACCCCCGAGTTGCCACCCACGAACAGCCTCTCTGGCTCCTGATCAAGTTGCTTACCTCCATGATCCCAGATACTCAGAAACAAATCTAGAAACCCAGCGACTTTTGGCAGAAATGCATCCGGATCCTGAAGTAGGTCATTGTTGCCGGGCCACCCCAGAGAGTAAAGAGTGCTGTACCTCCACCTGTTCCCCCTTGGCGGCTCAGTGGCTGTCATCCTACAGAGGTCATTGGACAGTCAGGATTGGACCCACAGTTATGAGATATGTGGGGCCTCATGGAATGGGGGTGGAGCCGGCCCTTTCCTCCCCATCCCAACGAGACCCTTGAGTTGCTTCCCACGAATGGCCTCTCTGGCTCCTGATCAAGCTGCTTAATGGCCATGATCCAAGAGATTCAGGAACAAATCTCGGAGCCCAGCAGGGATTTTTTTTGGCAGAAATCCCTCCAGATTTTATTGTTAAAATTTCAAAATTCCAAAATCGCGCAACCACTACTTCGGCCGTGTGATGTCATATGTTATTCATAACCAGCAAGAGAAAACAAATTGACTACTGTTGCTTTTTTGGCAGATTTGAGTGTTGGGGTAAAATCTCAAAAAATAATGGTGAGTCTAGTATCGAAATATTGAATGTAATCAAAGTAGAGAGAGAATAATTTGGAAATTATCTGCCCCACAAGTAGGGGGAGGGCATTGGATGGGAGGTATATTGGGGTTTTTGGTGGTGGAAAATGGGCACTGGTGAATAGACGGGTGTTTCATTGTATGACCAAGACTTAAACCCGAAAGCTTTGTAACTGCTCTCACGGTGATTCAATAAATAAAATTATAAAAAAAATGAAAAAAAAAACAAGGTGGGGTTCATGGCCAATTCAGTCAGCTAATCAGTGGCTGAATAAATAGCACTACTCCTACATAAAAAAAAAAAAGGAAAGAAGGGAGGAACGGGAGGGAAGGAGGAAGACAGGGAGGGAGAGAGGATTTCTAAACTGAACTCCTAGGGCTAAGTGCTCTCTGAGTTGGTACCCCCAAGCCTCTGGGTGAGTGGGTGAAGGCTCCTGGGAGGAGAAGTTCCTAGTTCTTGCTTGCTGGTCCCCGGAGGGTAGGACAGGTTCTGGGACTACACTGCGAGCACTGTGACTTCAGGGTGAAGCTCGTGTGCCCAGCGTGTTCTGAGCCAAGGGTACTGCAGGCCCCTGCACCCAACGAGTCACTCCCTTCTCCGTGCCCACCAAAGGGACATTTTGTGGTCTTCACGCCCAACTCAGGAAAATGTCCTCCGCGGGACTTGGTTCATCCTCCTTCTTCCAGGGTACTATGCCTGTTGGCCGTTTGCTTCTCTTCTTCCTTCGTGGCAGATGCTCCCCGCCTGCAAGTACCCAGCAACTGTATGGGGGGGGGCCAGGAGTCGGGGGCTCATCCCACTGCACCGGGCGGCTCAGCCTCCTACCAGCCTCCCTAGAGCCCAGCGCATGGCGGGTGCCGGTGATGGACACAGCCCAGGAAAAGCAGAAAGAGCGGTCCACAGAGAACCCAGGTGGGTGCCAGGGCCCAACCCGGCTGCAGTGAACACGTGGGTACAGGCTGCTGAGTCCCCTGGGGTGAAGTTCCAGCCCCACCTAACCCCGGAGCCCTGCCCCAAACAGAGGTGCATCCCAAGGGAGCCCACAGCACCAGCGATGTCTAAAATTAGACCAGTGGGGATGGAGCAATAGCACAGCAGGTAGAGCGTTTGCCTTGCACAGGCCGACCCGGGTTCGATTCCTGGCATCCCATATGGTCCCCCAAGCACCGCCAGGGGTAATTCCCGACTGCAGAGCCAGGAGTAACCCCTGAGCATTGCCGGGTGTGACCCAAAAAGCAAATAAATAAATAAATAAATAAAATTAGACCAGTCCCTGCCTGAGTGAGAAGGACTTTGCATTCCAAGATGCCACCTGGCGCCAAGCCATGGTTCAGCCACCGGATTTCATCACTGGCTTCAAATGAGATGCACCATCTTGATTCAAAAGGTCATAGACATCTGGTAGGGGGGGGGGGTTCTATAGATGTGGGATGGGGTTGGCCCAAACCCTCAGGAATGTTAGGGCAGGGGCACTGGAAATCGTGGTGTGCCAGTCCCGTTGGCACTCAGAGCCACTGGCCAGGCCCTAAGAATGAAGTCTCCATGCCCTGTCCCAAAGGCACCATACCACAGGCTGGTTGCTTCTGGCCTGTTTCAGGGGTCCCAGCCATCCCTCCCACCCCTGGCCCCCTTGACCGGGAGGAGGATCCCTCCCTAGCAGCCCTGGTTTGGAGCACAGTGCGTGGCACGGTTCATGGCTCCAGGCCATGCTGTTTGGCGCATCTCCTCGGGCACTGCTCATCAGCCGGCTAGAGACGGACCGACCAGGTCCCGTTGTGTGGGCTGGGGGTCCCAGCTCTCTGCCTTCTTTCTGGGGGGCAGTCCAGTCCTATGTGTCTTGGCAGAGGGATGAAGGGAGTCCAACCTGCTAAGGGGGGGGTGTGGCCCTCATGGTGTATGCGGCGGGATCTGTGCTGACAACGTCTTGGGTGCGATGAGGCACGACCTGGAATGACGTCACAGAGCTGCGTGTGGATGATGTCACGGAGCTGTGTGCGCGGGATGACATCACCGTGTCATGTGCGTGGGGTGACGTCACAGTGTCATGTGCATAGGGTGACGTCACAGTGTCATGTGCATAGGGTGACGTCACATGCTATGTGCATGGGATAATGTCATTGGTTCTGGGAGTCCAGCAAGGAACTATGGCATAGGGCCATCGCCAAGATCTGGGGTGCTGGGGTCTTCCAGTCCAGCACCAGGCACGTGCTGAGGAACCCAGGCACGCATGTGGTCCTGCGGGGAGAGGGGGCATGGCTGTGAGTCGCTGTGGTGCCCCCTCCCGCAGTGAGGACTGGACAGACCCAGCAAGGGTCGGGGGGGTCTGGGTGCTGCCACAGTGGGGGTCTCGGTGCAGACCCTCTCTAACGTATACCTATGTTCCAAAACCATGACCATGCCCACCACCCACCAGGGTTCAACTGGAAAGTTTTCTAGACAGAGATGAGGAGCCCCCTCCTGCTCACCTCCTCCCCCCAACCCCTCCCCCCAGTGGCTGTTCTGGCCCCACCTAAAGGCTCTCTGAGTAGTGGGAGACAGAACAGGCAGTCGGTTGGTGGAAAGTTCCCGAGACCAGGCTATAGAAGGGACTCTGCATCACTGACCACGCTCTGTTTGTTTTGTTTTGATTTGCTTTTTGGGTCACACTCGGCAATGCTCAGGGGTTCCTCCTGGCTCTGCACTCAGGAATCACTCCTGGCGGTGCTCGGGGACCATATGGGATGCTGGGAATTGAACCCAGGTCAGCTGTGTGCCCTACGCACTGTGCTATCACTCTGGCTCACTGACCACACTCTGTAAAGAAAACACCTGGGCCAACTAGCCCTCAAGCCCTGCCGAGTGTGGGTCCAGGGCTGGCGAGGTCCCACTCCAGCCGTCACTGACCACGGAACCAGCTAAAGAAGCAGCTGCCTCTTCTTCCCCGGAGACAGAACCCCCGGGAGCACCCCGCAGCCCCCCAAACTCCCCTTTCCCCATCAGGACTGGCAGAGGTAACTGTTCCTCCTCGGTGGCTTCCAAGACGTTTCAGCTGGAAGGTCAGTGCCTGCCAGGGCCCTAGAACCCCACAGGGTGACCTAGACTCAGCATCCTTCTAGGGGTCCCCAACACTCCCGCATCTTCCCTCCATTCTTTCTCAGGGCCCTACTTGTTCTTAGGCCTACTGTGGCCTCGGTTCATTCCTGTCTGTCCCCCGGTGGCAGAAGTGTCCCGTGTGGTAGGTGCTGCAAATGTGGTGACCCAAAAGAAGTCGCTGTGCATCTGGGAGGGCTTCCTGGGGGAAGAGGCATCTCGACCTAGACCAGCGGCTCCTTTCTCTCTTGGGAGGTTGCCAGGGTAAAGAGCAGGTCTGGGGAGATAAGGCGGCCTCCTCCGGGACGGCCCGGGTCTGTTTGTCTAAGACATCTGTGCGGGTCTGTGTCGGCAGGCAGGCAGGCAGGCAGGGCACACACCCAGGGGGAGGCGGCCAGGGGACAGGAGAGACAAAAGCAAACAGGAGCGCCCAGGCCAGGCCTCCCGGTAGCCCCTCGCTTTGGGAAGCCAGAGCGGGAGGGGGTGCGTCATGCCCGGGCTATTTCCTGAGGTCCCCGTCCCCTCCCCGTGCCCCAGCCCAGCAGGGAGTTATCTCCGGGCTGGGGGTGGGGGCAGGCGGGAGCCAAGAATTCCGAGATAGGAGGCCGCAGGGAGAGAGGGCGGGGTAGGAGCTGCCAGTCCCCCCCACCCACCAGAGATGGGGCGACTGCAGCCCCCAGACCCCCACTCCCCAGTAAGACTGACTCAAGGGGGGAGTGAGCGGCGGGTTCGAGAAGAAGATCACAGCTGAGTTCACCCCCCAGTGTCTCCCCCCATTTCTCTCTCTCTCTCTCTCTCTCTCTCTTGCTCCCTTTGCCCTCCCTTGCTTGCTCTCTCTCTCTCTGTCTTTATCTCTGTCTCTCTTCTCTCTTCTCTGTCTCTCTCTCCTCTGTCTCTATCTCTATCTCTGTCTCTCTCTTTTCTCTCTCTGCCTTTCTCTCCTCCGCCTCTCTCTCTCTTCTCTCTGTGTCTATCTCTGTCTCTTTTCTCTCTCTGTCTCTCTCTCTCTCCTCTCTGTGTGTGATTCTCTCTCTGGTTTCTCCTTCCTGCCTCACTCCCGTCCAGGTCCATCCACCCGCTGTCCCGTGTCCGACCCTGGCAGCTTTCTCTCCCCAGCGAGCCAGGAGAGCGGGCAGGGAGCTGAGGGGGATCCCGCCCTACCGAAACCTGCTATGAAACACGAGTGCAAGTGAGACACCGTGTTCTGCCCACCTCGGGGACAACAGCGAAAATATCAACAATCTCCTCCGATGCGGGCGAGGGAGCTGGCACCCTGGGGAGCACGCGGGAGTCTGGGGTGGGTCACTTGGCAGTTGGTTAGCCGCACATGCCCCTGGCCGGCCACGCCCTCCCGAAACCCATGGACGAGACGCATGAGCACAGGCGAGGATCCAGTGGCGCTGCTACGGAAACTGGAAGCGAACCTGAGGATGATTGAAAGGGGAATAAGCAATGTCCCCGACACCCAAGTGGGGGTGCTGCCCTACTGGGGAACCTTAGGCAGATGTGGAAAAGAAGGAACTGAAGGGCCAGAGAGATAAGACAGCAGCTAGAGAACTTGCCTTGCACACTGCCGACCTGGGTTTGAAACCCGGAACCACAGATGGTCCCACCAGATGTGAGCCCTGAGCACAGACCCAGGAGTCAGCCCTGAGCACAGACAGAGGCAGGGATCAGCCCTGAGCACAGAACTGGGAGTCAGCTTTGAGCACAGGTTCAGGAGTCATCCCTGAGCACAGAGCTGGGAGTCATCCCCGAGCACAGAATCAGGAATCAACCTTGAGCACAGCTGGGAGTCAGCCCTAGCACCACTTGGTGTGGACCCAAAATAACAACAAAAACCAAAAAAAGTGAGTTTGATCTAGCAGGAGAAGGAAGAAGTCCATAAAATTGAAGGCATGTGGAGTTTTAGTTGGGATAGGCTGGGCAAAGCTGCGATAACAAACGTGCCCCAGAATCTTAGTGGATTCATTCAGAAATGAATGAATGGTTTCTTCAGAAAGAAAATTCCTTCCTTCCTTCCTTCCTTCTTTCCTTCCTTCCTTCCTTCTTTCCTTCCTTCCCCCTTCCTCCTTCCCTCCCTCCCTCCCTTCCTTACTTTTCTCCCTCCCCTCTTTCTCTTTTCTTCTATTTATTTCTCTTTCTTCTCCTTCCTTTCTTTCTTCCATCCATCCCCTTCTTTCTTTCTCCTTCTATTTTCTTTCTTTCTTTCTTTCTTTCTTTCTTTCTTTCTTTCTTCCCTTTCTTTCTTTCCATCTCTGTCCCCTTATTTCTTTCTTTCCTTTTTTTTTTGTTTTATTTTGTTTTGGTGCCACACCCAGTAGTTCTCAGGATTTACTTCCTACTCTGCATTCAGGGGTCACTCCTGGCAGTGCTCAGGGGGCCCATACGTAGCGCCAGGGTCTACAACATACAAGACACACATTTCACCACCACCCTCCACCCCCGCCTCGTACTATCTCTCCGGCCAAGCTACACAGTCTGCCGTGAGCTGGGTAGAGCACTGTCCAGGAGAGGTCGCCCAGAGATCTAGCCTGTGTGTGCCTTGGCTGTCCTAGTGGCCCCAAGGTCACTCCCGCCAGGGAAAAGGATGTAAAGTACTCAGAGCTGTAAGCTCTAAGCTCCTACCCACTAGCTGGCCATCATGGGCTGCTCACAGCAAGGACACTGGGGCTGTGTATCTTTTGGGTGTGCGATAAGTGACCCAGTCGAGGGTGAAGACCCAGGCCAGGTTCGATCTCATTTGTATGAAAAACTCACACTGTAATAGACCTACACGATATGCCAAACACAGTAACAACAAGTCTCACGATGGAGGTGTTACTGGTGCCCACTCAAGCACATCGATGAACAACGGGAGGACAGTGTTACAGGGCTACAGTACAAGCGATCAGGTGTGAGACAAGGAAGAGCTTCAGGAAAGATCGAGAAGGATGTGAAGAGGGGTTTTCCCGACTCTGTCTCTCCAGAGGGGAACAGTGCTGGAATTCTGGGCTGGCCGGATGGTTCCAATTTCACTCCAGAGTCACTCATCTGGGTTGAATTTTTGTGAGCCAGGTTGATGGTGGGGAGAGGAAACGGGTGGACAGGGGAAGAGCCGGCTGCCCGGCAGCTCTAGCCTGCAGTGGACCAACCACTCACTCTGTTTTTTTCTCTCTTCCACGTGTCTCAAAAGGGCATTCTCTGCATTATTCACAGAGCTCGTGGATCCTAGGGAGGGGGCCCACGAGAGACTTGGCCAGCCGTGGTGGTGGGCCAGCCATGGCTACGTCCAGGTAGAGTCCCTGAGTCCGATATTGCAGAGTTACAACACGGAGTGAGAAGAACACCCCGCAAGGGACTCTTAGCATTGTAGCACTGTCCTCCCGTTATTCATCGATTTGCTCAAGTGGGTACCAGTAACGTCTCCATTGTGAGACTTGTTACTGTGTTTGGCATATCGAATATGCCAACGGGGAGCTTGGCAGGCTCTGCCGTGTGGGTGAGATACTCTCGGTAGCTTACCGGGCTCTCTGAGAGGGGTGGAAGAATCAAACCCAGGTTGGCCATGTGTAAGGCAAACGCCCTACCCGCTGACTCTTAACCAAGATAAACCAAGAAAGTTTAGAGAGCAACTTAATTTGGAAAGCTCGGATTACCCCTCCCTGAACCCCTCACTGCTGCCCAGTCAAATCATATGCTAAAGACATTGGCATGTCCCTCAGGGAAGCAACGTCTCTTCCTCCATCCTGCACATGTCACTGCATCTGTGACTCTTAGGGCCTGTCACTGCAACACCGGGATGGGCAGCTGGAGGAACTGCTTGTAGCTGTGAGTGAGCAGCCACCAGCCCTAGGGGAGTGTGTGTGTGTGTGTGGGGGGGGGAACTGTTTCTCTAATTTTCAGAGCAGGAAAGTGAAACCCAGAAATACTCCAGACCCCAAATTCCCGGGCAGGTCCCCTAAGCAAGCAACTTGGACTCTATTCCAAGACACAGAAGGCTTTTCAGGATATTTTCCTAAGTTTCCTTGGGACGAGTCCCCGGTTTACTGGGGAAGAACCCCAAGTCTTGAGAACTTGACTGACTTGCCCCAAGCCACTCAGCCAGACAGAGGGAGGCAGAACCGGCCTCGGGGGCTCCTGACCTACCAAGAAGGCTTTTCCCCCATTAGATCCTCTTTCCTGTGAACTGAGAAAACATCCCTTGGCTCTCTGAAAACTGCAAAGCCAGCAGAGCTGTTTGCAGAGGCAAGAGAAACATTGCTCCATCATTTCTGGAAGATCGGGAAGTGGGGGACCCTGGGCAGAGCCTTCCCCAGGGATAGGAACCACCCTGGGCTGATTCTCCAGGAAGAAGTGAACAAACGGATTGCAGTGGCCAAGAACAGGTCAACGGTCTGTCTTACCTCCCCACCACAGCTGTGTGGTCTTGAGCAAGTAATGTCACTTCTCTGAACAGTATCCTCCCCCCTGCTTTGTTTTTTTTGGGTCACACCCAGTGATGCTCGGGGGTTACTCCTGGCTCTGCACTCAGGAATTACTCCTGGCGGTGCTCAGGGGACCCTATGGGATGCCAGAGATGGATCCTGGGTCAGCCATGTGCAAGGCAAATAAATGCCCTCCCCGCTGCGCTACCACTCTGAGCCCTGGGCATCATCTCTTTTCCAGCAGCAGAGCATGGAGATAGGAGCTGGCTGTGGGAGCAGGCTCCCAGGGACACCGGAAGAGGGAAACCAAGTGTCTGGTGCCCAGGGCAGAGGCCAGTGATGCTGACCACCTTGTGCAGGACTGTGCTTTAGGGACCGAAGGGCAGCCCTGCCTCCTTTCCCTGCTCCTCCTCCAGCAATAACCTGGCACAGGTACCCTGGTCACGTGTTTTCCAGTGCCAGTGCCCCAGTGACGTATTTTCTAGTTCGTGGGCCCTGGTCACGTGGTTTCAAGTGCCAGCTCCCTGGTCTCGTGTTTTCCAGCGCCTACGCTGCGGTCACCGGTTTCCAGTGTCTACACCCTGCTCACGTGGTCCACAACGCCTTCCCCTGGTCGCGTAGTCCGCAGTGGCTGTCCCGCTGGGTTCGGAGCTGCCGTGTGACTCACTTCCCTGGGACACGGGCGCCCACGCGCTCATCGCCAAGCCGTGGGCGTGGGTGGGTCTGACTTGCTCATTCGCCGCGTGCCACGTCATCCGGCCAAAGCCCCTCCAGACCCACCGGCACCCCATGAGATCCCGGGTGGGTGTCCAGGGCCACGAGGGTCAGCAGGGCCGTCCCGCCCCGCAGGCCCCCTGGGGTGCGCTCCTGGTCCCCGGCAGCTGGGCAGGCGGCACTGGGTGCGCGCTGGGGACGCATGCCACCTTCAGCCAGCCCCTTTACTCCCCGGCCACCCCTGCCCCTTGCCCGTGCCACCATCAGGCCTCACTGCCGCCGTCCGGCCCGGTGACCCCCTGCAGTTCCAGGGTGCAAAGTGGGGCACAGGAGCCCCATCACTGCGTCAGCCCATCCCGGCTGGTCCTGGCCTCGTGTTCAGGGAGAGGAACACGAGGCCAGGACCAGCACACCCCTGCGAGACCTGGGGAACCGAGGCACAGAGAGGGAACGCTTCTCCTCCGAGTGCCCCAGCAATACGAAGCCTAAGTTTGAAGAGGGGAAGGGTTCGGCCCAGGAGGGAGGAACTGAAGAGTCTCATCCCAGCAGCACACGGAGTGAGTGGGCAGGAGTCTAGAACCTTCCTTCTTCCCTCTGGACACAACCGTACCCATGCCCTCCTTGTGAAGGGGGTATTGGGTCCAGCCCAAGCAAAGGGAGGGGTGGGGAAAACTTCCCAGCAGAAGTCTGGGGCTGTCCTGCTGTGTGATAGACTGTTTAATCTGCGAATCTGGGGCTCAATTCAAGTTAGGGGTCTAGAGCGTCCCCCACCCTCCACACACACACACCAGGAAGACAGTGGGGCCACAGAGAAGGACACCGATTCAGGCGCTCATGAATGTGGCCGGGCCAGCCTGTTTGCTCCTAGGGAATGGACCTGGCTGGGGGTGGAGCGCAGGCGTGGACACGGCACCCCTCGCTCTCAGCCCTCTGGCTCCAGGTTCTTGCTCGATGGCCTTGGTTCTCTTATTAGCAAACACGCTAATGAGACCTGAGACACCCCGCCACCCGCCCCGTGTCTGGGTGGGGGGCCCCTTCCCACCCTCCAGCAAGCCGTGCTCGGCTGATGAGCAGCCTGGGCAGCTGAAAATATTCTCTGGACAAGACGGACTCTGCCCGAATGGGGGTGAGAGAGACTTGGTAGCTGTGGTTTGACCCCAACAGATGGAAGGCAGGAGAGGGGGCCAATGACTGCTCCCTGGGGGGCCCCAGGCCCAGACCGCACCCTCCCGGCCATCTAGCCTGTGCTGAGGGCCCTCAGCAAGGGTCTGTCCCTCTGAGTCCCCTCTGTGGCTCAGTTTCCCCATCCCGTGGGAAGGGATAGCTCAGTAGCAGTATGTGAGCGCTTGTGTGCGCACATGTGCGGCTGTGTGCATGTATATGTGCATGTGTGCATATATGTGTGAGTGTATGTGTGGGCATGTGTGAGTGCATGCATGTGTTTGTATGTGTGAGTGCATGTGTGTGAGTGTGTGTGCATGTCCACTTATGTGCATGTGTGTGAGTGCATGCATGTGTTTGTATATGTGTGTGCATGTGTGTGTGCATGTCCATGTGTGTGCATGTGTGTGAGTGCATGCATGTGTTTGTATGTGTGTGTGCATGTGTGTGAGTGTGTGTGCATGCCCGTGTGTATGCATGTGCATGTGTGTACATAGACATGTGCATGTATGTGTGCGTGTATGTGTGAATGTATGTGTGTATGTGTGTGAGTGCATGCATGTGTTTGTATGTGTGAGTGTGTGTATATGCGTATCCATGTGTATGCGTGTGTATGTGTGTGCACAGACATGTGCTTGCATATGTATGCATATATGTGTGTGAGTGCATGTGTGTATGTGTGAGTGTGCGTGTGGTTCTGGGGGTGGAACCCAGGCCTCACACATGCCAGGAAGTCTGTACCTCTGCTCCTGTGAGCAGCCTGTGCACACCCCCTGCCCCCGGAAGCAGCTTCCTGACATCCTGAGCTGGACCAGTGACGTACCCAGGGCACCCACATTAAGGAGCATCAGTGCCAGCCCTGGGTGGCGGCCTTTGTTTTCGTCACTCAGTCACCCCCCATTTCCTAGTCACCCGGGTAGGAGAGCAGAGTGGGGTGCGCCCAGCCTCCCCACAGCACTCAGGCTGCCGCTCCAGCTTCAGGCCGGCTGGGCAGCAAGGAGTTAACTGAAAGTTCTTCCAAAGCAAACAGGGTCCAGAGCTTCAGCCAGCCCAGAACTCAAAACACATGGGGGAAGGGCACCCTCCCCCCCAGTGCCTGGAGCCTGGGGAGGTCGGAGCACCCCCTCCCTCTCCTGCCCCTTTCACCCCTGCAATCAGCAGGGCCCAGCCCCCTGCATTGTTGCTCAGTCTCCTCTTGCTGGGGTGGGGTAGGGGGCACCAGGGCCACCAGCGACCTGCTCCCAGCTCCCCTTCCCGCCTGGGCCCAGACCCCGACCTGCCTGTGGGGTGACGGAGCCTTCTGGAATCTTCCCCATCACTGGTCCTCAGAGCACCTGGCCCTCTGGACTTCTCCACTGTGGGTGGAGCCCTGGTTAGCAGAGCACTGCCAGGTGGCCCCGGGGCACTGTGGCCCCTCTGGCCCTCGCCTTGGACCTACTGGCTTGCTTGGCCAGGGCTTGGTGAGGGACCCCCGGCTTCTTCAGCCAAGCTCACCCCGTAGCTGTTCCCCAGCTGCCTGACCAAAGAGCAGCTTTGCCCCAGGTCAGAGAATCTCTGAGTCATCTGGAGAGCAGAGGATGGTGACCTGGGGCACCCGGGCCTTGAGGACCCCTGCACACACACACACACACACACACACACACACACACAGCCCCCCAGGACAACCCGTGTGAATCCACTTCCTGCTCCTAAAGTATTTTCAGCAGATCTGAGCTCCAGAAGCTTCCTATGACCTCGAGCAAGCCAGCCCCCAGGCCCATTCCATCCACCCACTTCACCCATTTTACAGCATGCGTGTGTGCACAGACATGTGCATGTGTATGTGTGCATGTGTGTGTGCATGCATGTGTTTGTATGTGTGAATATGTGTGTGTGTGTGCGCGCACGCGCGTGTGTGCTGGAAGCTGAGGTTGCCAGGCAGAGAGCTGGGTAGGGAAGGAGCACCCCATCTCCCAGCTTGGCTGAGCCCCTGACTGCTAACTTCAGCACCACTCCGTGGTCGAGGGCAGCCCTGACATAGGAGCTGCCCAGTCATGTCTGGGGCGGGGGAGACACTGGGACTGACCTTTCTAGCGACTTCCCGGATGCAGCTGGTGCTGCCATCTGGGGGTCCCCAGTGAAGGTCAGTGCGTGCAGTGATGGTCTCTGGGGCTTACTGGAAACCCTTGGGGATGACAGTACCCCAAAAGACATATTCCACAAAGCCAATAGCACTTGGATCTTCCCACTTTGCAGCTTGGAAAAGGAGGCCGCAGGAGGGGTTGGATCAAGAACCCAGTCAGAATCTTTGTTACGGCTGCGACCAAGCGCCCAGGGGGACCAGCCACAATTAGTATCTTTTTTTCAGTCTTGTCTTTTGGAGCCGGTGTGGGTTTGGGCCACCCCCTGTGGTGCTCAGGAGCCTCTTCCTGGCTCAGTGCTCAGGAGTAGCCCCTGGGGGTACTCGGGAGACCCTGTGTGGTGCGGAGGGGTCTGAACCACACGGCAGCTGCTACCGGCTCCCCAAGGCATTCATTTTCCCTCCTGCATTGTTTTTCAGGCCTGCAGCCGCCACAGAATCTGTGGGGCTCGGTGCAAAATAAAAAATGCAAGACTCCTTGGTTTTTAAATATCTGAAAGACTCAGGGCTGGAGGGACTGGAGCACTCAGGAAGCATGTCTAGCACGTGCCTGGCCCGGGTTCGATTCCCGCCACCCCATGGATCCCTGAGCGTGGCCGGGAGCAGTCCTGGAGGGCCCCCAAGCATCCCCAGGGTGACCCTCAGTGGCTCCCCACCCCTGCAGGGCCCAAGCAGCACCAGGTCCTCTGACCCTTACGGTGAAACACCAGCCTGGATGGCCGAGAATGGTCTCCTGCTCCCTCTGCCCCCGGCCCCCCAGATGACGCATTAAACATTCCCGACAGCAGAGCAGACGGCTTGAAGCGAAGTGGGGCAGAGGGTTCGCCTGAGTGGGGTTCTGGGCGATTGCAAGGGTCCCTCAGCTGCAGCCTGTCCTGATCCCCCTCCCCCACCCCCTGGTCCCCGGGAGACATCACGGGTGGGGGAGGCTTCACTCGGGGGCCGCCAGCTCCCGGCTGCAGCTGCGTTTCCCTCCCTGGATCGGTCTTAGCAATCTGTCGTCCAGGTGAGGAGACCCCGAGAGGGGCCGCCTGGACTGGATTTCAGTTTGTTTTCTTTAGGTGGAGCAGAGCTGTGGGAAGCCGACCTCGGCGGAAATCCAAGCCCCAAAGAATCTGGCCTGCCCTGGCCCAGCTCCCCCCATCCCACGCCAGCCCCTCACCTCCCCCACCCGGCCCAAATCTGCATCCTATTCATGAGCCTTCCTGGAGGCCCGGGGAGCAGAGGGGCAGGCCCGCTGGGCAGGGGTGAGGAGAAACCGAGGCAAGAGAGGAAATGCAAAGGGCTGCCGTGCGAAGAGGAGGCTTGAACCGGGTTAGAGATGAGCCCTGGGCACACTGGACAGTCCAGCAGGGCCTGTGGGCAGCAGAGAGGGACCCTGCAAGAGCAGGGCTGCCCACCACCTTGCGGGACCCCACCTGGCCCCCCAGGGGCCACCAGTCCTTCTGCCCCCAGAAGGACACACCTTCATGGCCCAGGTGGTGGAGTCCCAGGCTCGGGTGCAGGAAGGAGCTGGGTTTTGTTTCCTTTTGGTTTGTTTCTGGGGCTGGAGCAAATAGCACAGCGGGTAGGGTGTTTGCCTTGCATGCGGTGGACCTGGGTTCGATTCCTCCGCCCCACTCGGAGAGCCCGGCAAGCTACCGAGAGTATCTCGCCCGCACGGCAGAGCCTGGCAAGCTCCCCGTGACGTATTCGA
>JAOXYA010478843.1:0-16614 GCA_028565675.1 Sorex palustris | reverse complement strand
CATTAATAGGGGATTTTGTTTAAAAAGCAACCCTTATCCACTGTTGGGCGTGAATGAGTTCTGTTAAGCTTCTGAGGAAAACAGTATGAATACATTTCAAAAAGGTATGAATAGAGCTTTCATATGACCAAATGATTCTACTTCTGGGAATCGACCTTTCAAAACAAACTTATGATTTCAAACATACATATGCACACCTGTATCCATTGCAGCCTTTAGTGCAATACCTGCAGTGGATATAGGTGGAAACATTCCAAATTTTCAATGAAAGATAAATTGACAAAGACATTGTGGCATAAACAAAATGCTGTGCAAGAATAAGAAAATATCAAACCTTTCAGGTAATTGTAACCTGGATGGAACTGGAAGGTTTCATGCCAAGTGAAATACATCCAAGAAAATGACATATGGTCATTTTCATATGTCATTTTCTTGGATGTATTTCATCCAATGTTCTTCAATGGTAATGATGGTCTCACGTTCATGGTATATATGAAAGCTGGTCAACGCTATTATTTGGTGATGAGTTATGACAGATCCTTAAACTTTCACTAAAAAATTGAGATTTATAGGAAAAGGAGAGAATAGGAGGGAGTATGAAGCTTGAGTATATAAGTGTAGAATCTTAGGCACATTGGTGGTGGTGAGTTGCACTAACTGTGCTCATCAAACTAATTAACGCTAATATTACTGTAGGTATACTACCGGAAGTACACATAAAAAGTCAATTTACTACAAAAAATCATTAATAAAATTTGTCATTTGCAATAGATTTGGAGAGATAAGAGATAAACCCTCAGATATATGAACAGTTAATTTACAACAAAAAAGGTAGATACAGAAAGTGGAGTAAGAGACAAACAATGCTAAGAAAACTAGACTCATGCAAAAATAATTAAAGAGACTGTTATGTCCCACAATATATGAAGATTAGCTCAAAATGAATTATAGGGAATCGAATCACAGAGATAGATCAGCTGGCTGAATATGTGCTTTATATGTAGGAAGTCCAGATTCAATCTCTAGTACTCCAGTGGTCCTGAAGTACTTCTGTGAGAAGCCCTTGAGTACCAATCTAGGAGCATGTCTTAAGCACAGCCAAGTGTGTGCTTGGAAAATATCTTAATATTATATCTGATATTGTCACTGTCCTCCCATTGTTCATGGATTTGCTCAAGTGGGCCCAGTAACATTGTGAGACTTGTTACTGTGTTTGGCATATCAAATACATCACGGGGAGGTTGCCAGGCTTTGCTACTCTCGGTAGCTTGCTGGGTTCTCCAAGAAGGGCGGAGGAATCGAACTCGGGTTGGATATTATACCCCAAAATATATTAATACTTTACCTGAGTCCATACTACATTGAGGAGACATAAGCAAAAATCTCCATCGTATTGACCTCAAAGGAGTCTAATGAAATGATGTCTTTTTCACATAATATAAAAGCTGAACTAAATTAATTGGAACTTGTAAAAATTAAAAGCTTATGTATGTTGAATAAAACTAAAACTAAAAGAGATGTCTTCTGACTCTATGCCAGGCTGAGTCTCATTTGTGGCGCCCTGGATGGGGACAGGTGAGCCAACCACCCACCTGAGCAGAGCCCAAACAGTCAAAAACCACCATGCTCACAGACAATCTCCACATGCTCCAGATGAGCCTTACAAATGAGAATGAATCTTCTGAAAAATCCAGGTATATGATATTTGTGAGTGAAATCTCCAGGTTCTCACGAAGTTGGGAATGGGTGACTTTCTCCCACATTCCTGTTCTTCTGAGTCATACCCAGAAAATGTCTCTGGTGCCACATAAAGTCATTAATGGCCATGACCCAGAGACTCACAAATAATCTGAAAGAGAGCCCCAAGCTGCAAAGATGCCTCCAGACCCCAAAGTCACCATTTAGTTAAAAAATTAACTCTAGTTATATCACCCTATTTAAAATTTTAGAATTCTCTAAGCCACTGATGTACCATGAATAACACACCACATTTCTTTTCTTTTCTTTTTTTTTTAATTTTATTGATTCACCATGAGAAAGTTACAAGCTTTCGTGTTTGGGTTACAATCACACAATGATCAAACAGCCATTTCTCCATCAGTGCACATTCCCCACCACAAATGTCCCCACTATGCCCCTCTTCCTCCCCCCTTCCCCTGCCTCCATGGCAGACATTATTCCCCATACTCTCTCTCTACTTTGGGGCATTATGGTTTTCAATACAGACACTGAAACAATCCAAATGCGCTAGAACAGATGACTGGTTAAAGAAACTGTGGCACATCTACACAATGGAATACTATATAGCTGTTAGAAGAGGCGAAGTCATGAAATTTACTTATAAGTGGATAGACATAGAGAGTATCATGCTAAGTTAAATGAGTCAGAAAGAGAGGGACAGGCATACAAAGACTTCACTCATTTGTGTAGGATGCCACATTTCTAAAGTAGAAGGCATCTGATCTTGATTAAAAACATATTAGCAACAAGGATCAACCTGTAATAACATGTTAGTAATCTTGCATACAAGAGCTTAATATCTCCAGAGTAAGAAACAACAGTTTTCACCCACTTTCCTCTAAGGAAAATTTTTGGTCAATTTTAGTAGATTATTTATAACAATCATTAAGAAATAAATAATTTAGGTTCTTCCTTTATGTGGTGGTGGTAAAATCTGAAATAATGGTTGTGGGAAGATGTAATGATGGTGAGATTGCTGTTTTATAAAATTGTTAAATTATTGTTAAAAATTTTATAAAAATAGAAAAGGTAATAAAAACCTACAACTAAAAGTCAAAGATAACTGAATGGGATATTTTTTTCATATGGTGCATCTAAGAAAGCTCAATGACCAAAACTTAAGAACATAAAATGTGAGGAGACATTCTGAACAGACACATTGTTGGAGAAAGCAGATATACACACACATTAACATGTAAAACAATGTTTAACATCACTGATTATCATAGAAAGGGATCAAAATGTCAATGAGATATTACTTAATACCAGTGAGAATGGCATTTATTGAAAAGACTGGAAATGACCAGTATGTTTGGGATTTTAGTTGAAAAGGAATCTTCATCCACTGTTGATGAACTGTCAATTTGTTCAGATTCTATAGACAAAAGCATAGAATCCAAAAAAATTTTAAAAATTGTACTTAACTGTTACTGTGTTTGGCATATCGAATACATATGACCCAGTTATTCCACTCCTTTTTTTGCTTTTTTTGAGTCACACCCAGTGATGCACAGGGGTTGCTCCCTGGATTTGCACTCAGGAATTACTCCTGGAAGTGCTTGGGGGACCGTATGGGATGCCAGGGATTGAACGCAGGTTGGCTGCATAGAAGGCAAACGTCCTACCCACTATGCTATTGCTCCAGCCCCAGTTATTCCACTCCTTGGCATCTCTCTCTCAAGAATATAAAAAATTTACCCATTTACTCATAATGATACATGAACACCTATGCAGTGCTATCTTTGCAGTGCTATTTATAATAGCCATAGTCTGAAATAACATGTGTTCAGTGGGAGATGAGTGAAAAAGAATACACACACACACACACATCCTGTTTGTGTGTTGTGCGGGTACATGAAAATAAATTTCATGGCTAAAGAAGTGAGTCAGAAGGAGAAAGACAAATACTTAGGTTCTTCTCATATGTAGAGTATAAATAAACAAAGCAGTGAAATGGACATGCTGAATGGAAACAAACAGGTATTGCTGGCAGAACTGAGAATTGAGTTCACCAAAGGGACTGGGAGTGGATGTGAGGGAGATTTGAGAAGGACAACAGCAGTACAACAGCATTGTAAGCATAAAGAAATATCAACAGTACTCTTGAAAATCATAATACCTAAAAATTAAAAATAAATAGGAAATTTAACTAAAACTACTCTATGATCCAGCAAACCAATATACTGATTGTCACATTATCTATCTATAACTTGTTTTGATCCATAGAGTAATGATACTGGATATACACACTGGCATATGTCTAGTGGTGAAATAAAAGTTGTCTTAGAAATAACTTTATTCAAAGAGTGAGAATTGGAAATACACAGTAGTCAGTCACTGGTCAAACCTATGTTTAACTAGAATTTGACAAGATCCAGAAGCGTTGCTTCCTTACTCTGTGATAAAAGCTTCTAGATGATAGCAATATTAATTTTGGTAAAATCTAGTGCTTTGGGAAAGAATCAAATAATTTTTCTTTCCTCATTTAAGAGTAGGACATTTATTAAATTTGTTTATTAGTGGGAAATACAAATATGATTTGAGATGACATCGTGCAAATATATAAACAGAACATATTGTATTACATTTAGTAAAAACAATTACATTTCTCTTTTCTAAATCACATCTTAGAAAACAGTGAGGCTAGGATGAGAAAAAATCAAATGCTTAGAAAATAGGTGAATCCACGAAATATTTCTATCAAATCCAATATCCTTAAGTAACCTGAGCATATTGTCATAGCCCTTCCAACAAGCAAATAGTGAATTTGGATGCCATTTAATTAAGTTAATCTGAACTATACAGATATGAATACAAATTTTAGTATCAACTATTTAATATTATATAAAAGAGTTGTTCTAGTGGCCACTAATTATTTATTATTATTATTATTATTTTATATTTACTCTCGCCCTTTTGCTTAGAGACAATGAATTGGGCATTTAATTGCTCTATGCCCCTTGCAGCTAATGTGGCCATGGAAAGCATGCAAATCCCAGTCAAATCTAATGGGAATCCTCAGCAGAATGGGCCAAAATAAAAGGCCAGCCTCTCACTTACTTCTGTTGATAGCACCTGAAGTTTGAGTAGAAAATTAGAGTTGGCCCCTGGGTGAAATACAACAATCTTCACACTATTTCCTCTAAGGAAACTCTTTTGTGAGTATTTTCAGCGACTTTTCATAACGAGCAATACAAAAAAAAATAATTTCAGTTCTGCTTTGGGGCAGGGGCTGGGGTTCGGGATGGAAACACCTGAAATATGGTGGTAGGAAGATGTAATGGGGGTGGGATCGGTGTTTGAATATTAAATGTAATCAAATATTGTGAAGTGCACAGTAGCACTGTCCGCCTGTTCATGGATTTGCTCGAGTGGGCCCAGTAATGTCTCCATTGTGAGACTTATTGTTACGGTGTTTGGCATATTGAATATGTCATGGGGAGCTTGACAGGCTTTGCTGTGCCAGTGAGATAATCTTGGTAGCTTGCCAGGCTCTCAGAGAGGAACAGAGGAATCGAATCCAGGTCCGCTGGGCTGGCCTCGTGCAAGGCAAACACCCTACTGCTGTGCTCTCACTCCAGCCCATTGTGAACTACTTTATAAAATAAAAAAATCTAAATAAAAATGCTTTTTGCCTCCATAAGGCAAATAAATGCTCAGCATTCCATTGAGACCTGGAAGAAATTTGGCTTTCTGATACCTGGAGTCCTACAAAGGTCATGAAGAGTTTACTTTCTCTTTGATAGACGAAAAATATCTGTCTTGTTCACTGCTGTCTGCCTGTCATTCAGAGCTGAGTTTAATCCACTCAAATACCATATTTGGCACCACATTTAAAAATAAGGTTCTACACATTGTGCAAAGGCACCAGGATCTGATGTCTGAGTTATCATAAATCCCACAGATTGGGCCCTTCCTAGTTAAATATTTGGTCATTGTGTCAAACATTGTTTCTTAGAAGTCAGACTGGATTACAACTGTGACTCATTGTTTGGATAAATGTTTGCACATATTCAGATGCTAATGTGGGCTGCCTCCTTCCTGTTGTCTTTAGTAAAGTCTTTGTGAGAGACTTGAGCATTGTTGAGGACTAATCAGCCTGCAGACTGAGATAAAAGTAAAAATAACTTAAGACAGGTGAGCCTGTTTACACTGGCCAGCTGAATGGGTAGAGAATCATAAATTTATAAGCTTGAAAACAAATACTAATTTTGTATTCACAACTAAAGCAGCTAATAATTGCCAAGAGGTAACCTTAGAAGGAAGGGAAACTGTGGTCCCCAAATGTGCTCTTACACCTTCAGAACAGACTAAAGTGCAAAAAAGGCAAAAGACTGAGTTGTAACAAATAGAACTTTTTATGGATTAGAAGTTCTACAAGAATCTCCTAGTAAAAATCAGAGCCTTCTGCCCCCACGCCTGGCTGTCTTCACCTGGGCCCCTCGGAGGAGGGTGGGTTGAGTTTTCCTCCCCACCCCAAGTAAAGCCCTGGTAGCTGAAGACCTCTGGAACCCAGCCATAGCCATGCTTAAGGTCACTCTCCACATGCTCCATTGAGCCTCATGAATGAAGGAACCAGCAGAGGAACCCAGATGTGTGTGACCCAGGGCTAAGATCTACAAGTCTGCTCGGATGGAGACTGGGCCTCTTTCACCAAGATCCCCCATTTTCCAGTAACTAGGTAGTCACATCCACAAATTGTCCTCCAGCGCCATGTAATCCCATCAACAGCCAAGATCCAGAGACTATAAAACAAAGCTCCCAGAAGCACGTGGCCGCATTTGTGGCCACATGACCTCTTATAGTCTAGTTCTTCCTCTCGAATAACCCAGCAAGCTACCAAGAGTATCCTGTCCACATGGCAGAGCCTGGCAACCTCCCTGTCACGTATTCAATATGCCAAAAACAGTAACAATAATGAATCTAATCCCCCTGACCCTGAAAGAGCCTCCAATGTGGCACCATTGGGAAGGATGAAAAAGAGAGACTGCTAAAATATCAGGGCTAGGATGAATGGAGATGTTAATGGTGCCCGCTCAAGTAAATCTATGAACAACAGAATGACAGTGATACAGTGATACTAGACCCTTATCCTCCAAACCCTTATCCAGTGTAAATATATGATGTACAGTAGAACTCTATCACATACTACATAAATATGGAAGACAGATAAAAACGTTGAAAATAAAGGACTATGACAATGATTCTATTGGGGTATTATCATTCAAACCAGGGTCACCTTCCCAGGGCCTCAAGGTGGGACAGAAGCAGGAATTTGGAAGCATGCACTGGTAGGTACAGAAACAAAGGCAGAGGGAAGTTCTCCTGAAGAGAGAGCTGAGAGACTCTTCTTGAAGCCTGTGGTCTCCCTTGAACACAGGTCTCACTTGCTGTCTGTTTCTTATCTGGCTTAATAAAACTCCAGAGAAGTTTGTGTTTCCTCTGGATCATACACTTTTTTCTTTCCCTTTCCCTTTCCTAACATCTTTCTAAATACATTTCAATAAAAGCTATCTTGCTTCAAGAACAGGAAGAGAAAGAGGGGGAGGGAGAGGATGGGAAGGAAGGAGGAGGGAGGCGAGAGGAAGAGAGGAAGGAGAGGAAAGGAAAGCAAAAGGGAAGGGAAGAGGCTTGAGAGATCTCCAAAGGGAATTGGTGGAAGAAGGAGCCAACTATGTAAACACCAGGCTCAAAACTATACCCAGAACAAATATTTAGATGCACTTTTTTTTCCTCAGAATTTCCTTAAACCAAATAAATTAGGAAAGTCCATTTCTACTGGAACATCGTTGCTAAGGCAACCGCAGTCCGGGCCCACAAAAGATGCTCATTCAGTGACAAACACGGTCCCCAGGAAGCCTGTTTGTATGGCCAGGGTGTCAGGTCTGAAAGCTCGGAGAACACGGAACTGCACCGTCAGAGAGGAGTGTGGAACAGGAGAATGCAGAACTATGAACTACCGGTTCATTCCGCTCTGGGATGAATGTGGGGTGCAAAAACTGAGTCCCTCTGCTGGTTCTGCCTACCAAGAACTGAAAATTGTGATGGGCCCGTGTTCGTTCTCTGCTTATGCTTTTGTTTTCCAAAGAGGGGTGTGTGTGTGTGTCATGAGAATCAGGTACTGCACCGGCAACCACTAGTCTTGCACAAACCCAGCGGGTAACAGGTTAGTGCTGGGTTGGCAATGGATGCAGCGCCCTCTACAGGCCTGGGGTTGCTCTCACCGGAAGAGGCAGAAAAACGTTCTCTGTGAGGGGAAATGGGATAAAATGAGGCATTTCTATATGCCATCAGCACCAGCTTTACATACTGCTAGTTTCCCCACTATTTAAGTTTCTTTCAGCAATAAAATCCCTTCCTAGGGTATCTGGTTCACAATAAGGCCTGCAATGACCCCAACTCCCTGCAAAGGCATGTGGCCAGGTGAGTGAGTTTGGACTGACAGACTTGACATAGCTGTAACCTCAGCATGTTCCAAGAATGCCTGGAAGAGTCCAGTTGGAAATCACTCAATCCCTCTTTCTCTCTGAAACAGGGACATGATGGTCAGAACCTGAAGAAGGCTTCTTGAACCAATGAGGTAAAAGTCTCATGCATGATGGGTTATTAAATTACAGCTTCCAGGATAAATCCAGGGGTTTTTTTTGTAAATAAAGTTTTAATGGTGCATATTAATGCCTATTCATGTATGCATTGCCTTCTACAGCTACAGTCACAGAAACGGTGATAATAAAATAGATCACACGGCCCGCACAGCCTAGAATAGTTATTCTAAAGAATATTTATAAAACAGATCACATGGCCACAAAGCCTAGAATATTTATTCTAAAGAATATTTCTTTTGTAAAATAATGAAGTTATAGTACAGAGGTTAGGACTCAAGGCCCATCATCATATACTTTTCAAAGACTTTTTTTTTTATCACTGTGAATTATAGTTATTCACGACTGATTTTCAGGCATGCAATGCCCTGGAGATAGGAATCTTTCTCCCCCCCCCCACCCTTAGGTGCTGTGATTTATAGCACTGTTTACTGATACAGTATTATTCTTATCACCTTACTTCTTTCTGGCACCTTTCTTCAAATGTATTAGGAAAATTGCTTGCAGCATTGGACATAAGCAAGACATAATGATGGTTTTCACATAATTAAAAGGGCTTAAAAGGGACTTCATGATATTCAGGAAACAGGAATTTTTTTTTTATCTTAGACATCATTCCACTGTTTGGAATTTTGACAAAAGGGAGCTACATCCAGCAGTGCTCAGGGCACACCTGGCTCTGAGTTCAGGGTTGACTCCTGGTGTCCTCAGAGGACAAGATGGATGCCAGATTCTAACCTCAGTTGATAACCTGAAAGGCAAGAGCTCTACTTACTGTACCATGGGTCTGGCCAGATCTGCTGTTGGGGAACAGTTTTTCCCCAAGGTGCCCGGACACGTTGTGCATCGGATCCAAGCAGTTGTGGGGCGAAGGATTATGGGCACGCAGAGAAACACACTCTGGAAGCAGCAGGTGGCTGTTCATTTTATTGCCAAATACACACAACTTTAAGAGAGGCTCTCGCCTTACAGGAAGGTCCAATCACACAAAGTTCAGCATTATTGGCCTATTTCCTTTTCTTCTCTGTTTTGCCCCGGTCCAATTCCAATCAAGGCTAGATGTTGTGGTTAGGATGACCTGCTAAGCATACCTGACAGTTTCTTTGTCTTGGGCACACGTGACTAAGAGGTCAAGTGAGGCTCAAGTTTGAACACCCAGTGCTGACACCCTGTTCTTGCCAACTTTGGCCAGGTACCCTCTCGTGTGAGGCTTCACTTCTGGGTTGCTTTGCAAGGTCAGGTCTTATCTGCTCCAGTGCCCGTCACTATACACCACAATCTGCATTTCCTTTTTATACCTCACAGTTAATATTTCTCTCGCTTGATGCTTTTCAAAGTAGGAAAAGCATTTAATAGTGCTTGACATTTAATAGTGCTTCAGTAAAAGTGCCTAAAGAAATAAGCAATACACTGACTTGATGTTTACCACTTGTTTGACATAGCTTCAGAGCTTAACTTTTCCAACAGTTATAATGTATAATTACACTTATTTTTAAAAAATCTGAATAAAGCTTCTGAAATTCTTGATGTGAAAAGAAACCTTCTTTCATCAAATCTCTTTGACAGATAATATTGTGAATGTCATATTCTAGAAAAAAAAAGGTTGTGTGGCAATGGGTGAAAATAGCTTTTGTTAAGTGAAAAATACTATTAGCAACTTTCAGCATGAAAATACCTTAAAGAACAAGGGTTAGGTCAAAACATTTTGATCCAGTAGTACTTTTTAAAATTACCTTGACAAATCGTCTCCTTCCCATTCCTTTTTCTAGTTTTTGGCATGTTAACATGTAAGATTCTTTTTTATTTTCTATTGGAAATACATTGACAAAGCTCTCTAAAGTAAACACTTTTATTCATATTTTTTAAAATAGTTCAATTTCTTATGAGAATGTTAAGTAGTTTCGACTTCCAGTACCATAGAAGTGTTTGTTTCCTTTGATTTTCTTCTTTCATGTACTGAAGAAAATTTGAACAAGGAACAAATGAGAAAATTCAAATTATCATTAATCTTTCCATGTAAGAATGAGTTCCTTCTAGAGTTATAGAGATAGAGGGATGAATGAACAAATAGATAAGTAAGCAGAAAGAGAGTAAAGACAGGAGAACGATAGGTGAAGGAAAGGAAGAAAGCGAGGGAAGGCTGGTGGGAAAGGAGAGGCATTTAGATCTCATGGAGTTTCAAGAGTGATGGGGGCATGATCTCAAACAAGAGGGTCCTCAGTCACATCTAGACAAGCTTTTCTACAAAAATTTGGTGAAAGAACAATATTATTGGAGCCCAAAAGAAAAAAAAATTAAACCCAGCCAATATCTGTAATTTTATGAGTTGAGCAGACATTGACTAGTTGTCAAAGGGTTAAAAATATCCCAGGGAGAGAAAATGGGATGTTCCAAGTCCCTGTGGCAGGAGAGACTGACTATCCAGATGCAGGGAAGCTGAATGGTCAGCTTGAGACATAAAACTACAGAAATAAAACAAACAAAATACCACACATGGCAGCAACTTTGAAGAAAGCTAGATTTTAGATGTATTACTATCCCAAGAACACAGGTAGTCATGGATAGATTTTCTTGTGGACAGGATGGGCGAACAGGCATGGTCACAGTGGAACTAAAGAGTGAATGAGTACTAGAATAGATTGAAGGGCACTAGAATGACTGCAGTCATAAATGTGAAAGCTGGGGAACTTTTGAAAAATCTGAAAGGAGGACCTACAGTACAATAATAATGACAATAATAGGACAATAATAATGACAGTGAAACAGGATAAAGAAATGAAAAATAATTATAAATTAAATTTTAATTAAATAAATTAATGGATGATTAATAGTCATACATAGAAATACTGAAGCCTAGGCAATCACCTGAATTTACCAGGTAGATTTGATTATTTTAAAACTTATTAAGTCATTCATTAATATCAAATAGATATAGAGTAATAGCTCATTCACTAACTCAGAAAACATTGGAAAGTCATATTTCAAGAAATATGACTTATAGTGTATGAAAAAAAATTATTCATGTTTTAGGAAGACCATGACAACAGTATTTCCTTATATTACTTATCTAACATCCTCTCTTGTAGGGGCTCTATAATTCTTCCTTATAATGGCTGCAACATTTTCTCACTATTCTATTATAACTATGTTTCTAGTTGTTGACAACTATTTATGAGACTTGGATTGATATTTTTGTATATAATTACTTGATTGTGTTATCATAAATTGCATTGATGACTTTTATAAATACTCCATTTAAAAATAAATCAGTATGCAGAAAGGAAAGGAAGAAAGAAGAAAGAAGAAAGAAGAAAGAAAGAAAGAAAAGAAAAGAAAAGAAAAGAAGGAAGGAAGGAATGAGGGAAAGAAAGAGGGAAAGAGAGAAAGGAAGAAAGAAATAAAGGAAAAAGAAAGGAAGGAAGGAAGAAAAGAATGAGGACATAAAAGGTAAGGAGTGCCAGAGAGAAAGAAAGAAAGAAAGAAAGAAAGAAAGAAAGAAAGAAAGAAAGAAAGAAAGGAAGAGAGAAAGAGAAAAAGAAAGGGAGAAAGAGAAAGAAAGAGAGAAAGAAAAAAGAAAGAAAGAAAGAAAGATAGATAGATAGATAGATAGATAGATAGATAGAAAGGGAGAAAGGGATTACACAATACCTTATACAAGCAACCCTGAACCATGATGAATAGAACTGGGAACTGTGGAGTCTGGAGGAGTTGTGAGGGGCAGAGATCACAGTATCACAAAGGGGGGATCTTGAAACTGTAACTATAAAATGACTCCAATGGCATTACAGACTATGATATCCCAATAAAAATGAATTAAAAGAAAAGTACATGAATAATCATAGACTAAACATAACCCAAAATGAAATTAAAATTTAATATTTATAAATGGCAATAAATATCACATATTGTCAAAAGTAGAAAGGAACATAATGCTAATACTTCTTGGTTCAACTCAGTAGGATAGGAAAGATATTTTCCTCCTATCTCCAGAAAATCCAACCCCTGTAATTGCCGGAACTGTCAAATCCCCAAAATTAATCTGCACAACAGTTTTCACTAACTGCACAACAGTCTTGTCAATACCCTTTATATAAATACACATTTACATAAACTTTTTATGGTCATGACCATTTAGATATAATAATGTTGGTTTAATTATTGTCACCTATGCTGAACCCTACAGGCCATCAAATGTACTCTAAAGTTAGAGGATAAGGGGGCTAGAGCAATAGCACAGTGGGTAGGGCGTTTGCCTTGCATGCGGCCAACCCAAGTTTTATTCCCAGCATCCCATATAGTCCCCTGAGCACCACCAGGGGTGATTCCTGAGTGCAGAGCCAGAAGTAACACCTGTGTATCGCTGGGTGTGGCCCCAAAAGCAAAACAATAAAAAATAAAAATAAATAAATAAATAAAGTTAGAGGATAAGGTACATTCCATATCTCCATCTCATACCAGGTTAGATACAGTTCTTAGTAACTTTATGACCCACAGTAAGATGTTTAATTTTCTGGACCCTCAATTTCCTTATTTATAAAAAAAGTCTAAATGCCCAACTGGGAAATCCTTAACTATGGAATAAAGTAGCATGTGAGAAAATGAATCAGAGAGAAAAATATAATTTACCACTTATTGAATTTTGTTGACCAGATCATGTGCAACTGAGAAAATTTCTGCTACCTTCTCAAAACCTGACATCTTTAGGAGCACATCTTAAACTTCAGTAAATGAAACAATAAAAAAAATGATAAAAGTGTTTCATTGAAATCCACTACCAAGATTCTGTTATAAAAACCTGTGGAATGGAGGTAGAGTGATAACATAGGAGGCAGGGTGTTTGCTTTACATGCTGCTGGACCAGATTTGAACCCCCAGCATCCTATAAGCTTCCCCGAGCACTCCCAGGAGTAATTCCTGAGTGGAGAGTTGAAGTAACTCCTGAGCACTGCCGGTATGATCCAAAAAGTACCAACCCTCCAAAGAAAAATATTCTGATCTCTTAGTGTGAGGGATGGGAAACTAATATAAGCCCCGGATTATTATTCAATACAATGAAAAAAATCATCAAAAGGATATTAATCAAATGTTTTAAAATTTACTCCATGAAGTCAGAACAGATTTTTAAGAACCTGTTTCTATTTTCCTTTCTAGATTTTTTTTTTTAGATGAGTGACTGACCTATAAAATTTTCTGTCTTGGAAATGTTTGCAAGGTGGAAGGCAAGGAAATTAGAATGTATGGTGTTATTCTATACTTTTAGTTAAAAGTTGAGGGAAGTGTGGGTAATAGCCAAAACAATGAAATGACACAGGGCTGAGGAGTTTGATGGACTCATATGGTTGGGAGAGCTACCCCGGGCTCCCTGACTCGAAAGATTTCAAACAAACATTCCTCTTTTCTATTTCAGAGAGCTGTCTGACTTCAGGGCCAGCTGGGCTCAGAAGAGAAGAATAAGCAGTGTATTTTTAACTGTCAGGGAATGTGTGCTCTCCCCTTACCAGTAGGAATGTGACAGATTCAACAACGGGTGTTGAATTTTTACCCCTGTCCAAAGGAATGGTTCTTGGTATCTGGAATAAAACATTTAAAAAAAATGGAAGGGCAAAGTCTTTCATAACGCATTTAATTGAACTTTCCTGCATAGACATTGTATTTTTCTGATTTTTGACGTTGTAGAATATCTCTGCCACCTTCATGATTTTTAGGTTATTTAATTCAGGTTTTTATCTCTCACAATACTCTCCCAACCAAAATCTGTGTTTTGAAACTTCACTTTGTTATAAGTCGACTTTCTAAGATTCCTTATTTTTCAACTCTATCTTGTCAAACCAGCACCCATGTAATGTTATAAGAATATTTATTCCTTAACTTTAAAGATCATTCCTAAGTAAAAAACAATCTTTGCTACTTTCCTTATTTTTCTTTTGCATTGCTAGCTTTCCGATGAAAATCACTAGAATTAGATCATGATCAAATATTTCAATATCTTCTCTTAATTCTCACCTCCACTGGAAAAGCAGAATTTTCAGTATGGAAATCCAATAAATATCTCTTCCTCTGCATTTTGATCCTAAATTCATTGTCCAAATTAGTGTTTTACCAAAGTCTGGAGAGAGAACTACAGCTGTTGATATATCTAGGAAAGAAGTTCCTTTAGACCCTCAAAATATTAAACTTAGAAGTGTCATATGATTCAGACATACAGTCTTAAGTATCTACTGAAGAGACAGAAAAGTATGTGAACAGAAAAAGCTGCGTACAGACCTGCTCAAAGGAGCATTATTCATAGTAGCAGAGACATGAAACAATGCAAAGGTCCATCACCTGGTGAGTCAAAAAAAATTTCAGAATATTGATACAATGGAAATATAATTTCAAAGCAATATGAATAAAGTACTACAGGTTGCAATTGAAGGGACCTTGAAAAAACTCACACTAAGTGGAAGAAGTTAGTCCTGAAAGACAGCCTGCTAGCAGAATCCCTTTATATAAAATGTCTAGAAGTGAGGAATCTATAGATAGAAAGTAGGTTAGTGGTTGCCTGGGGATGAGAGCGAGGCAGGAGAGAGCAGGACGATTCCTAATGAGCTTCCCGTGTCAATTTGGGGTCGTGAAAATGACCAGAAATGACACTAGGATGGTTGTACAACTGCACGAATATACTAAAACACAGTGTGTGGTATCATTGAAATGGTATATTTAATGCCATGAAAATGCCCCCAATACAGTAGAAGAAGAAACTAGACAAATCAACTGGATGCTAGTTTATGCTGATGGAAACTTCTGGATCCTATGTCAGACCAAATGAATCAATGCCCTCACCCCCCCTCCACCCTCTGTGCCCCCAACCCCGACCCAAGATACAACCCAACATGGTTTCGATTTGTTTTAGAATACCCAGATGCTTCTTCTTCATAAAGTTGAAAGGTGTGTATAGCAAAATATTTGATTTTAGCAAATGTACAAAGGTTCCCCCTGCCAGCCTTTGCCCAGGGCTTCCCCTGCAGGGCTGTGCCTTCCTGGCTGCTATATATTCTCAGCCCCTCTCCAGTGGGTTTCTCCCTACCCAACCTCTCTGCGCTCACCCTGAAGCCCAGCTGAAATCTCTTCTCCTCTGATCTTTCTCAAACATCTTTTATTCCTTCAGGTAGCATTAACTACACATTCCCTAGGTGTCAATCTCTCTTGATGTGTATTTCCCGACTTTCAGTAAATCCTTTCTCTGAAATATTAAACCTAAATCCATGTATCCAGATTGCACTCTGGAGTCACCTCCTTTGGTTCCTTTAGCCTAAACATAACAGGAGAAATTCTGAGGGTCGCTGAGGATTCTGGGTTATTGCTGATGTACTGAAGACCTGAGCATTTCCTGATAGAAACAGTGTGGTGTTCATGGTTAGTCAAGTATCCCCTCATTTAATTTTTGTATTTGCACCCTATTTGATCCAATCGAGTACATGAAGACAGTAGGTTCTCTTTACCTAGCCCCAGGTCTCTATGCAACAAGAGTCCTTGAATTTGGGGTGATTAGTGAATTGATGGGCTGGAGCAATAGCACAGCAGGTAGGGCATTTGCCTTGTACATGGCCAACCTGGGTTTAATTCCTCCGTCCCTCTTGGAGAGCCTAGCAAGTAACCGGGAGTATCCTGCCCACATAGCAGAGCCTGGCAAACTCTTCGTGTTGTATTAAATATGCCAAAAACAGTAAGAACAAGTCTCATAGTGGAGATGTTACTGGTGCCCACTCAAGCAAATTGATGAACAACAGGAGGACAGTGCCACAGTGCTACAGGGACTTGATATTGCAGAGAAATAGAGGAGTGGCACTTCTGGCACTCTCTAGGCATTACTACATGGAATGGCGATCAGAGGATGCCAGTAGCAGCAAAGCATATGGGTGGTGTAAATGGGAAAGTTATTATACAATAAATTTTAGGGTTGGATTCTGAAATCAGCCCACTTGAATATTGATAGTCTTTGGCTAAAAACTCCAACATCGGAGCTTAGTTCTATTCTTTGAAGTCTAGGGAGGTTTTTTCTTCTTTGACTTTCCCATAAACGTGTGTGTGTGTGTGTGTGTGTGTGTGTGTGTGTGTGTGTGTTGGCATGCACAGCAGAGCCTGGCAAACTATATGTGGCATATTCAATATGCCAAAAACCGGTAACAATAATGGGTCTCATTCTCCTGACCCTGAATCACTTACTTAATCACTTAATCCCCGTTATTCATCGATTTACTCGAGCGGGTGCCAGTAACGTCTCCATTCATCC